>SKCR01038958.1:0-48291 GCA_019454045.1 Zanthoxylum bungeanum | reverse complement strand
TAGCCTGTGTGGTTGGCCGCTGAAGACTAAAAGGAGCAATTACCCTTCTAATAATTACTTTAATTTCTTAATTTTAGTTGCTCAGCGACAATGGTGCCTGTGGAAGAGAAGCAAGAACAAGGATTTGATGTAGATAAAGCTGCATTGTTGGTGAAGGAGCTTAGAAATAGTTATAATTCAAGAAAGACACAGAGTTATGAGTGGAGGATGTCACAGATACAAAGTATTGCAAATATGATTGAAGAAAAGGAGAAGGATATAATTGAAGCCATTCATAAGGACCTCTCCAAGCCCCCATTAGAAACCTTCATTTCTGAGGTAATAATATTTCTACCACTCTACTTATTATTATTAAAAATTTCATCATTTGATGTTCAATTAATATTCATTTATATTAATTATATTAATTTAGAGGGGTTAACTAAACCAAACCAAACAAAGTATTTTGCCATTAGGTGAGGTTGGCTATATTGATATATTAACGACATTGTACTCTCTCCAAAATAATTGTTTTATTAATCTCAGTAAAAATTATACATTTTACTCTATCCGAAATCATTGTTTTATTAATCTCAGTAAAATTTATGTGATTATGTCTCTTTTTATATTTTCTATCAATGTCAACTTAGATCTTCCTCGACCTTGCTTGGTACATAACAACACCATTTGTTGTCTTTTTCTCACCAGAGAACTTAGAAGTCTATGTTAGACATGCTCGAACCATCTTAGTCGTGTTTCTCTCATCTTTTCCTCAATTGGTGCTACACTAGAATCCTTAAGCTAATTACATTTACATTATAGCCATTTATTACACCAAAATGCTCAAGTTAATAACATTTATTATTATTTTCAATGAATTTTTCCATGCATTTTTTTTTTTGCAGATTTCTCTGACAAAAAGTTCATGTAAGTTGGCTCTTAAAGAACTTAAATTTTGGATGAAGGCGGAAAAGGTATTTCCAGCTGCAACTTCAAGTTATGTTTGGATCAGTATGAGATATATATGTATAGTGCCAACTTTGTCCTAAAAACTCGATAGTTAATGCAAAATGCTCAACGTTTTATAGGCCAAAACTCCATTGACGACATATCCATCCTCAGCAGAAATTGTTTCCGAACCCCTGGGAGTTGTTTTGGTTATCTCTACTTGGAACTACCCCTTCAGTAAGCAAATTTTAATCACATTAATTCCACTATGACTTGAATTTGCATATATACCTCTCTGTGTGTGTGTATAGGGTTGGATTCCCTGAACTTCAAATTTTGATGGGTAGCTATGATCATATCATTGGTTGGTTTCCATGGTTGTACTGCTGGTCATCTTTCTTGAATAACACAATCTGTACATCTATGTTCCAGTGTTGTCTCTTGATCCAGTCATTGGAGCTATTGCAGCTGGTAATGCTGTGGTCCTAAAACCTTCAGAAATTGCTCCAGCCACATCATCACTGCTTGCCAAATTACTAGAGGATTATGTAGACAACTCAGCTGTACGAGTTATAGAGGGGGCTGTTGCTGAAACATCTGCATTACTCGAGCAGAAGTGGGACAAAATTTTCTACACAGGTTTCTCCCTATAATTTCTTTTTCCGTAATTACTCATACTAGGACTCACATTATTTGGAAGCATAATATCTAAAACATCCTCAATATATTTTAAAATTCTGTTATATAGTTCTTCTATGATATTTTAGTACTCTGTCTAATCAACTTTCCAAGTCATCGATGCACGATGATAAATATCTATCCAATAGAACTATTAGGATTCAAGATTTGCCAAATATTTATTTTCATTGGTAAGAAGCACTTAATACGTTTTCTGTCAATTCCTCTTTGATATATTTGTTTGAACAATCTTAAACTTTGTCTAGGTGGCCCAAGAGTAGGCCGCATTGTTATGGCTGCTGCTGCAAAGCACCTTACCCCTGTAATTCTGGAACTTGGAGGAAAAAGCCCCGCCGTTGTTGATTCAAAGATTAACTTACAAGTAATATATTTGATACTCAGATTTTACTATGCATCCCATCTTAATTTCTTGTCATGGATCTGATTCTTAAACATATATTTAAGGTCACTGCAAGGAGGATTATAGCAGGCAAGTGGATGTGCACTAATGGACAAGCTTGCATCGGTGTTGATTATGTCATAACAACTAAAGACTTTGCTCCAAAGTTGGTAAGATTGTCTCAGAATAACAAAATTTATATTTTTCCTTCAAGGGATATCTTTTCTTAATGCATGCTTGCTCAATAGATAGACACTTTGAGAAAGGAACTGGAGGAGTTTTTTGGGAAGTATCCAATGGAATCAAAAGATCTATCTCGCATTGTGAATCCATTCCACTTCACACGCCTTGCAAGCCTGTTGGATGAAGATGGGGTCTCGGACAAAATTGTTATTGGAGGCCAAAGGGATGAAAACCAATTGTGAGTTCGATAGTCTGTTTTTTATCTTACTGCAACATACAGGATGAAATAGCTATACAGCATCTATCGTTTTCGTATTGCAGAAAGATAGCTCCAACCATATTGTTGGATGTTCCGGAGGACTCTATGGTGATGAACGAAGAGATATTTGGGCCGTTACTACCAATTGTTACTGTGAGTATTTTATCAAGTATACATTTAAAACCAAATGCTTGTTAATAGGGAGCGAGGACATGTACGCTTTCATTCAGTTCCCTGAGTGAGCTTGCTATTGTTCAATTTCCGAATTTACTTTCATTCAGTTTAGTCTATTTAATCCCTCTGCACCCGACTCTCCGCAGTTCCCTCCCTCTCTCCAATCCCTTTTCTTCATATTAATGTCAGAGAGAATTGAGACGGCTATTGTTTGTGAGAAATAAGTCACTTGTAACTAATTTAGTTCTTTCTAATCTGTGGAAGGTTGAAAAAATAGAAGACAGCTTCAATGTGATAAAATCCAAACCGAATCCTCTTGCTGCATATGTTTTCTGTGACGATAAGCAGCTGAAGGAAGACTTTGTACAGAACATATCTGCAGGAGCAATAGTCGTCAACGACACAATTATCCATGTGATTTTCTCTTCCTGAAACTTGGTCATACAGACTTGTGTCGCCGCAATGCTCCATCAGTTACACTTGTGAATTCACTTTATATAATCTGCATTAGTGACCTTATTTATCAATAACCTGATCAGCATGCCTGACTATCCATGTTCTTAATGAATTTTACAGACTACGGTTTCTTCCCTACCGTTTGGAGGAGTTGGAGAGAGCGGAATGGGATCATACCATGGTAAATTTTCTTTCGATGCCTTTAGCCACAAGAAAGCAGTTCTTTACAGAAGCTTCGATGGAGATGCAGCCGTACGGTATCCACCATACACACCGGAAAAGCAAAGATTATTGATGGCCCTGATCAGTGGTAACATATTTCGCATTATTCTTGCTTTGATCGGATGGTCTAGAGACTGAGTGAAGACAGGTGAATTCAAGTCCTCAAAAAAATTGCATATGTCAATCTCATGTTCAAGAAATATATACAAGGGAATAAATATATCTCAGGTTTAGGTCCAGTAACAAAACTGTCAATTGGCTGGAATGCTAGCCATTGTAAAAACTTAATCGAGAGTCAATACATACCGTCAATGAATATATGACATATGTTAATTAATAATTTTCTCTATCCATTATTATTGGTTAATTTCGAATTTAATGTTTATATGTCAAAATATTAGTGGATATAAGTATCATATCATCCGTACTTCAGTCCACACAAGTCTTTCTCCTTATTAGGCTTCTGGATTTATACAAGCATCCACTATAACTATGCCTTATATACATGCTTATGAGTTATATGTTGTCACTTATGAGAAGCAGAAAGCAAATATGCTCACTTTTGAAACTTACAACATTTTTAAAGTACAATTTTTCAAACGCATAATAAATTATCTTAACAATTGATTATATCTCTAGCACAATTTTTTCTTCAATGTAAATGATTTCCCCCCAAAAAGAATTCCATGATGATTTTTTTTTTCTTTTTTTTTAAAAAAAGTGTGTACAAAGTAAAAATTCATTTTTTATCCACTTACCTCTCAATATTCGAATTCGAGAGGTAAATCAAATAAAGTTATTTAAAAACCATGTCCTTAAAACTCCAAATAAAGAATTCCATCAAAGAAAATTATTTAAAAAACCACTCCGCTAAAGACTCCAAATAAAGAACTTTGGCTTTAAAAAAAAAGTAGAATTTAACCCAACACAGTTGAAAATATGAATGGGAACGAGCCGAATATGGGACGGAGATGTTAATATTCATATTCGTCTCGTTCAACCAACGAATACGAAAATTATTTTCTTATCCATCTCTAACGACCGAGGCCCATGAGGGTCTCATTGAAACAAAAATTTTATCTCTATTTTAACGGGATGTCAATACTCGCACCTATCTGTCCAACCCGTGGGTATAGAAAATTATACTTGTTGACAAGTGATTTTCGTCCCAGTGGCAGTTTCGAGATAACCCCCCCCCCAGACAATCCTCCTTCAACTTTGAATTTGTTTGGTTATAGGAGACCAAAAACAAATGTGGCAAAAGACAAAGCAAACACAAAAATCCACAATAAGCGTTTAACGTGGTTCGGCGAAGCTAATCCAGCCTACGTCCACGAGCACAAAATAGATGAGGTTGTTTTATTACCAAACCGAGCTCTACCGACCTGTTGGATAGGTCTAACAGTAACCGAGCCGTCGGTTGTTCTTTGAGTTTCTTACAAATAATGCTAGAATGAAAAGTTTTACAACCCTTACAAATGAATTCAACTTCTCCTTATATACTAACGACTATACAATACTGTTCCCTTATCTTTGTGACGCCAGCACTGCAGGTTTCCGGTGATTTGACAAGCTCCATTCCCCATCTGTCATCGCCGAAAGCAAAGCCTACACTTTGATTTCCCGTTACATCACGTCGTAAAAGTATATTGTCACGCCTTTTTCATTAATGATGACAGCCTGTAAGATCTCAAATACGAAAGTAGATTTCAGAGGGAAAAGTCCAAACTATCCTAATCACGGGTCGGTTATAGGACGTCGGCCAATAAACTTGCCGAACACCTCGACTGCTCCCGCCCCAATCCATAATATCTGAGCTCATCAACTTGCTCCAGGAGGTAAGATAAAACCAAACCGAGCCGCCGGTCTACTGTGGTCGGCCTCGGTTATGATGTTGTCGGTTTCTGAAATCTGCGCAAGATCCGAGAAAGAAGTGCTTGGACTCTCTTACTGTACGAGAACTGACCAATACATCTGAACATCTGATCCTCCAAAAAATGGGAAATTCCCCCTTTGCCCTTGTCAAACTGATCAAATATCTTAATTGCGAAATCCCCATCAACAATACTCTTACCCATCACTAACATACCGGACCTCTGCATCCGATCCCCATAGGGATTATCCCTACTTGAAAAGGATTGCAATGTAAACTAAATGAACCAAGCAAGGCCATACCAATGAATCCTTACGTTTGCAAGTAAGAAGAGACTACTAAAACGAAAACCACAATACGCCAAGACCTTTCTTCGTTTCATTGAGACATTTTCTCAAACACATGGTATAGTAAGTAATAGATGGGAAAAGTAAAGGTTGGTTTAGTGCAGGCGTTGATATTGGAGTCGGTATTGATCTTCTGATTGAGTTTGGTCATTTCCTCAGCTTTTAGTGATGATCAGCAGCTAAGAAGGAGAAACTCTGTTTTCACCTGGAACGACGCCGTCCTCTTCCTCTTCATTGCTGATAAATCTAGTTGGCTCTTCCCTTTTGTTTTAAGTCCATGGAAATGTTTTTTATTTTTTTATTTTTTTAATTTTAAGGGCAGAGTTCGATATCTTGTTTTTATGATGTGGTATATTTGTTCCACATTGGTTAAATATGAGATCGGCATGTGGTTCATAATAATTATTATTTTTCTCAATTATAATCATGCGGTTTATCCGATATTGCCGTAATCGGCCAAACTAATTAGACTAGTGCAAAATCTAGTCTGACTGCGGAGTGTGGTGGAAGATTGTGCTTCATTTATCTCATATTAGCAAAGTATGAGATTAGCCGATGGAGATTTTACCAACTAATCTAGTTCACACCCATACATCCTACTGGCTATGTAATATAGGGTTTATATTGGTTTCTGGGCTACTGAATTTACATCTTTGCTGTTTGATTCTCAAACTTTTTGTTGAATTTGCAGCTACTAAAATGTTACACTGTACATAGGACAGCCAGCAAGACCTTACATTTTCTTGATCTTGACACCGGGTAGTGATCTCACTAGGCTCCAATGGCTTCATCCTCTGCACAGACCCAACAATGACCTACTGCCTTGCAAGGACCCCATTTGTTGAGCATCCTTGCATGCACCTGGTCACCACAAATGTCAATATCCTATGCAATGTGACTATGAGGTTTGAGTTAGCCGATGGTGGCTCATCTCTTGGTGTTCTTGTCAAGGATGCTTTTGCCTTCAACTATACAAATAGCCAACGACTTAATCCACGTCTAGCCCTCAGGTTGGTGCATTGTTCTAAAAAAGGGCTAAGCGGCGCATAGGCGATATGCATGAAAACGGTTGTTAAGCGGTGTCAGGTTACTAGGCGGGTCTAGGCAGTTCTATGCGGCTGTCTAGACGATTCTAGGCGGGTTTGTACGCTTTTCCCCCAATTTATTTATTTTTTCAATTTTTTGAATAAAAAATAAAACCGCCTCATCTATCCTTCTAGGCGCTAGGCGCTCCTCCACTATATGCGTACCGCTTAGGTTTTTTTATAACAATGGATTGGTGACTTAGATTCTATTGGTTCTTTTAAGTCGTTTTTTTTTAGTTAAAATTATGTAAATCATGTTGTAGATGATGTGTATAAGAAGCTTGATGAGTGGTGACCAATAACTTCCCAATTGAACTAGGATAGCTTAAATTGGCCAATAAGTTTGTCAGATTTCTCATATATTTCAGAGGGGAAATAATTAGCAAAATATGGGACCTTTTAGGTGAAATATTGTCTTTTGAATTCAGGAATAGTTCTTGCAAACGCCCACGAAAGACAATAAAATACCCTTTTATTTGACTTATATATTTTTCCTTCAGGTATATAGCATTCGTTGGAAACCCAGCCGACAAACCATCACATTTCGGGCTTAAGCGAATCAGGTAAAACCCTCGACTGTCCTAGGCTTTTATAAGAAACGCACTTCATGGATTCGAACCCAAAATCTTAATGTGAGATTTTGAACCCTACATCATCAAGTCACGACCCTTGGGGACGCATTTGAAGTTACTAATAGTAGAAATCATGATTACTTTAAGTTGTTTCCATGAGCATCGTAATTATATTCTGTCGATTTCCTTTTTTAAAGATGTGGATATGATTAAGTACCAGATGCATCTTTTCATACCTTGGATGCAATACTTGGTCTTGGCAAAGTGAAATCCAGCATTGTACCTCCTCTAATTACTTCTTGTCAGCGAATAGTCATGGTTCTAAAATTATACTAGGCTTTAGGCATACGGTGAGGAGTGCCTAACGACTAAGTCTTTTAGGCGGCGCTAAACAATTTTATTTTTTATCCAAATATTTTTTATTAGGTTTAGAAATTTGGGTTCAATTAGGATTAGGATTAATATTTGGTAAATTGAGTTCAATTAGAGTTAGGTTATGACAATTTGATAATTAATTTGAATTAAAATTGAGGTCAATTAGTTTTAGGATATGGTCGAACCGCCAGCTAGTTAACCATTTTCTGTATAGTTGGGGCAATGTATCTTATTTCTGTAAATATCTTTTTCTTTGTATTTCATATATGAAAAAGAATTTCTTCTACAATCTTGCACAAATAAGAATGTCCTACAATTGTGATTACATATTAACATGAGAACAATCTAAATCACCCGTTGATTAACCTTGGCTAGCTATATCCTCCACCGCATGATTTGATGCTAAAATGATCAAATTCAAAAGGGCTTCTGGAGAAGCATAAAAATGTCTTGAAAGGGTGATAACTGATCCATCTGATACTGAACTTGAGGGGCAAAAGGGTCATCTTGGAATCCATTATTATCCATGTAATTGAACTGAAAATCATTCAAGACTTTATCATCTAGATCATATTCATTCCATTTGGCCTCACTTTGGACCTCCTTATTATCCCACGTGATCTCCGGCGATAACACGTGCTCCGAGCAGCTGGAATCCGTCGTCTGCAACCGCGGCACCGACTCCGACGTGTCCATATGTAATAGGTCATTCATCATTGACATTGCTGATGGCTGTGGAAGCATTGTGATATTGGGTTTCCTTTCCTCCATTTCTCGGAATTCAATTGAATTTTGGTCAGTTGGGTAATGTTTTTCCATCCTCCCTTTCTTGTTGTACAATCGACACAATACCCAATCATCAAGCTGCATCAATAGTAAGTAACAAAACCACGTCAGTAAACCAACATTATTATTTTGTCCGAAGTTAGTGTCTAAATATGCCATATCAAAAATATGTCATTTTGAGTTTAACCAATTCCGATAAAATAGTTTTTTCCGTTAATAAATTGGTGGAATCACATAAAATTCTTGATTCAGTACTCACTATAAACTTAACTATCACTATTGATACAGTAAAAGGCGGCTAATCTTTTGACATTACTAGTTTAAATGACCAATTTGCCCTTAGACATCAATTGAATAGTGATAAGAGGAGATAATGTTTAGAGTTTAACAAGTACCCTTAAGTTGTTTTTGGTGGCAGGTGATCTGTCAACATTAATAGGGCGATATTCATGCATAATCCAATTAGTTTTGATTCCTTTAGGAGCCTTTCCAGCGTAGAACACAAGTGCTTTTTTGATACCAAGTGCTTTTGGCTTCCCAATCGGCTTGTCCGCTCCGGTCGCCTTCCAGTACCCGGTTCCAGCCGCCCGGTTCGGCCTTGAACCGTTCGGATATTTCCTGTCCCTTGGAGAAAAAAAATACCACTCTTTCTCCCCGTACCGTGCCATTTCTACACCCACATACAAATTCAACCAATTAGACCCCCAAAAAAAAAATCCCAATACCGGAGATACAATAAAGTTGAAATCTACATCATCATTGAAAGTTTAAAATATTATAAGAAGAATCTAAATTTTGCTATTGCACCTTCCGGTATCGGAAAAATAATAAAGTTGAAATAAAACCCATTTCAATTTTAATGATAATTATTCCAATTTTATTACCTTCCCTATAGATGTTTTGGTTTTGCTGTAATCCACATGTTTTTTTTTTTTTTTACTTCTAAATCAGCATGAAAAAAATTAATTGATTGAAGAAAAAAAAAATAAAAAAATTACCAGGAAGCTGCCAAGGATCGAATTTGTAGAGATCAATCTCAGCAATAATAGGAACAGCAATCGGAAGGCCAGCACATTTCCTACACAAATAGTGAGTGACCAATTCCTCGTCTGTCGGGTGAAATCTGAAACCTGGCGGTAACTCTAGCTCTGCTCCCTTCATCATCCTTTTTTTTCTTTTCAATTAATTAATTAATTTTTCTTTTTCTCTTGTCTCTCTTCTTGCTCTGTTTCTTTTTTGGTTTGGTCGCTGAAACGAAGAATACAAATCTGAAAGCAGAGGTTTTAATTTTTATAGTCGAATTATTAACACTCACAAAAAAAATAATAATTAATTAAAGCACGTGGGTCATAATGGTGCCTAGTAGGAACTCAAACGTGCGGAGAAGGAACCTGCCGTTTTCATTTTACAGCTGACCGCAGCCAGAACAGTGATGCCACGTGTCATCGTTTTTATTCGTTGATGCCACGTGTGGTGTCCCACAATTGGATCATCTGTCACTGCTTCCGTCACAAACCTTGTCTTTTTCTGTCAGAAAAAACCGTCCCACGACCCCTTAACGGGCTAAGGACTTTGGGCTCGCTGACTATCGTCGTTTATTATTTTCCCCTTCCGCCTTTTGTCAACACTTGATCCTCTGCTTTCATGTGTAGATTGTGCTTTCTCTAGCTCCACTTGTCTTGCGCCACGTTGCTAAATGAAAATATTTTAATTTCCCTTAAATCAACCAAATTTATTTATTTCTGTTTTTTTATTAAATTAATTATTTTCTTACATATTTAAATTTAATTATACAAATGATACTAGGCTTACGAGATTGAGAAGCACAATTTTTGTTTTAGCCTATTGCCTAATTTTTTTACTTTAGCAATTAGAGATATTAATTGAATGAGATGAGACGGTATGAGATTTGACAATCCTAGTTTCGCCTCAATTATTGATTCGGGAAAAAAATTATTTTTAATCGTGTATTAGTTTTTGAAATCTGGATGAAAAATCATCACAAATCTTGTATCGATTTTTGAATTGTGATTAGGGATGACAATTTTACCCACAAACCCGCAAAAACCCGCAAAAACCCGCCCACAATGGGTAGGATTTGGTAAATATATTAGTGGGTGCGGTGCGGGTTTGGTAATTTAAAGTAGAACCCGCTGCGGGTGCGGTGCGGGTTTGGTAATTAAGAAAAAAATGTGGGTATCCGCATACCCGCAATATTATTTTTTATTATTAATATTTTTAGGACAATATAAAAAAACTTTCATATAAAAACAACTAACAAAACCTAAACCTAAAACATTAATCCACAGTTCTGCACTCCCCTCAGCCGCAGCCCGCAACCTGCCCAACTTCAGTAGCTTTCATGTTTCTTCATTACACTTACACCACTTGAGCTTTGTAAGCATCACTTTCATTACAATTAGCATAAAAAATATGACCAAAGATTGATTATTACTTTTTAGCTTATTATCGATTAAGTTGGCTAACTTAGATCATTATAATTATGAAGGGAATAACTCGTTTTAATTATGTTTATATGAAAAAATAAACATATAGTACCGAGTCTTTCATACATTATGTTATCTATGTATTGTATATACATACATTGCATGTTGTATATGTTAAATGAAAAACAAATGTGAAAACTACAACTAGCAATTAAAAATAAATTATTTAATTAAAAAAATTAGATTATTAAGAACACAAAGTAATTCAATATTTTAAAAACCCACAAAAAATCCGTTGGGTACCAATGCGGGTTTGGTAATTTATTTTTATATGCGGTGCGGGTTTGGTAATGAAAATTAAAACCCGCAACGGGTATGGTGCGGGTTTGGTAATTTATTTACATATGCGGGTGCGGGTTTGGTAATGACAAACCCGCACCATACCCTACCCACTGCCATCCCTAATTGTGATAAGAATCATGGACCAAACGATTTGAGATCAAACACATGATTATTTTTAAGTAAAAATTTGAGATACAAACAAAAAATCATCTCTAATATGATCCCAATTATTAATCTTTATGAAAAATTATCTAACATAAATTTTTCCAAATCACTTACCAAAAGTAGAATCTTAAATCGATTTATGAGATTTTCTATCATCCTTAATAGCAGTACTCTTATTTTAAAAAAATATTTTTATTTCATTATTTTTTGAAAATTATATTGTGCATGAAACATGCACAATTAGATAATTAATTAATGGATTTTAATTTGAAGTAGATTTTCACCTGTTTATTTATTATTATTTTTTGAAAGTTGAGCTTCACCTCTTCAGAACTTTAATAATTAATTCGTCGTCCATAAGTCCATACTTGGGCCGCAAGCAGCGACTGATCAATGGCGAGTTTTAGAGTCGTTTGGTAAAGTCAGCCGGACACGATCGCAGCCTTTTTCAATGGGTGTGATTTGAATAATACGTCACGTTCAATGGTCGCTCACGTAGATGAACAACGTCATCTCCAATCCTCGGGGCTTTGATCATGTGTTAACGCGAGTGCACATGCACCAATTTTTTTAATTTTTAAATTTTTGTTTTGCATGAATCAGATCAGACGATGTCGTTTATCTCATTGTTTCCCCCTATTTGACGTCAGCTGTGACTGCAGTGCAAGTCTTTCTCTCGCCAATAAAATTCCAGGAAGGTTCTATGCTAACGTGGGGTCCGCAATCGGGCGCCCGTCATGTAGCTAGACCCGGCCGGCGGTTTGGTTCCGGTTCGGAACCGAACCGAACCGGCCGGTTTCCGGTTCCACACTTAAGTGGAACCGGAACCTAAAACCGAACCGGTTCGGTTCGGTTCCGTTTATTTTTTTTTAATTAATTAAAATAAAAAAAATGAGAGGAATCAAAGCTTAATTAAAAAAATGAGATTAAATTTATAAATAAAAAAAAATTATTACATTGAAGAGCTTGAGCTTAAATTTTAAAAATTTAAGTTGCCTACGTATCCTCCAAGGGTGAGAGGAATCAAAGCTCACGTAGTTCCATTACAAGTTTAAGACATATCCCCTTTGTAAATTATAATTTTACAATTATCAATCATCATTATCAGTTGATCCTTCGGCTCCGGTTCCGCTTGCACTTGTTGCAGAAGCATTATCGAACAAATCTTCAAAATCATCGGGGGCATCTTATTGTTGTCTCAGATCAGCTCGAGTCCAATCATCCACACAAACTGTTGCTTCTAGAGTGCTTGGATGTAATGAAGATCGCCTAGCTTCCAATATATTACCTTCCAAGCTGAAGGCTTGCTCAACCGCAACGGTGGAAATAGGTGCTGCCAAGATCTCTTTAGCAATAATAGATAAAACAAGATATATATTTTGATGCCGGTTCCACCATTCAAGGATTTTAAAATTTTTACTGCATAAAATTTCATTAGAAAACTCAAAATTTGTAGATAAATAATTATCTAATTCAGGATTATTAGTTGTCGTATCCCTAGATTTTTTATTTCGTTGCAATAACCAACGATCCCCTGCGCTAAGTCTTGTTTGAATTACTGGTTCGGTATTACTAGATTGACCTAATGTTCCTAAGTTATATCTTACAATATAATCATTAAATAAAATAATTAAATCACTTCTTAATTTCGTCATTATGCTCGTAATATCAATGTCATCTAATATTCCTAAATAACCATAGTAAGCTTGTAAAACATCATTCAAACCTTCTAATTTAAATCTAGGATCAAAAACAGCAGCAATAAGATAAAGTAAAGGAATTTCTCTAAAATAATGCAACTATTTTACCTTCATAACAGTAATGGCTTCGAGCAAAACAAGATCATTAGGGTCGTCACTGTCAACATGCTCATCGAGAGTGCCAACAATATTCAAACTCTCAAGAAGAAATAAATGTGCTGTAGGATAATAAACACCGCTAAAAACTAAAGTGGCATCATTAAATACTCTTAAAATATCTAAAAAAATTTCACAAATATCCCATTGACTATGATAAAGTGTGATATTTTGAACATGTTGAGAAAAAAAACTATATAATGCATCTTTGTATTGAAATGCTTGACATAAAAGAAAATAAGTAGAATTTCAACGTGTTGGAACATCTCTAGAAAATTTAATCGGTTTAATATCATTTATTTTACAAAACTTGGTCCATCATCTCATAACTTGAGAATATGACCAAATACAGTTAAGTGCCATTTTAATTGGATCAAGGAAAGGAGATAATAATTTTAGACCGTCTTGCACACATAAGTTTAGGACATGACATGTACAATGAATATGAAAAAATCGACCCCCTAAATTTGGTTGACATATTTCTTTTAAATCATTGATAGATGCAGTATTTGCAGATGCATTATCAAATCCAATTGTTAAAATTTTTTCTCCTAAACCATATTCATCAAAAATTACCTTCATCATTCTATAAATATTATGTGCAGTAAATGCAATAAGTCGTTTTTGCATGGTAAATGATGCATCAATCCAATGACAAGTCACACCCATGTATGAGTGTGTTTGCCAATGGTCACTCCAAATATCAGAACATATAGAAATACGACCTTTCATCTATTTAAATATTTCATTTAAAATAATTTTACCATCTTTATATAATTTGAAAATATGACGTTTTGTTGTGTTTCGAGTCATTCTACATGCAGCAGGGTTTAAAGCATTATGCAAGTAATTAGTAAAATGAAGTTTTTCACCAAAGCTTAAAGAAAGATGTGCCATACAAGTTAATTTCGTAAATTCTTCTCTATTTTTTGCATCAGAATATTTAAATAAATCTACACTACTCGTACCTCTATTAGATGATGCGTACCTGGCCATTTGAGTCTGCGTCGTATCAATGCCAAATTCAACCGGATGATGTTTCTCCATGTGCTTGATCATATTGCCGTATCCACCAGAAAATTTATAGATAACCCCACAATAGTTGCAAATTGCTCGTTGTGAACCATCTTCTAGGCGTTCCAAAGTAAAATGAATTTTGAAAATATCGGAGGACCGAGTCTTAACTTCTCTTCTCCGTGATTGTGTACTGACACTATGGCCGCTCTCTTGGGTTGGCATATTTGACATTATGTTCTCGGATGAGCTTGCCATTTTTTTTTTGAGAAATTAGGAAGAAAAATAAGAAAATTGAATAATTGCGATGCGAATGATAACAAATTAACAACTAAATAAATTGAGATTGAGAATAAGAATATAAGATTATAAGAGAATTGTATTGAAGTAAGATTGAGAATAAGAGAATTATAGAAAATGCGAGAGTTGAAAATTTGGTGTGATGAAATTATGAAAAATGAATCATATTTATAGAATTTTAGAATTTTTTGATACAAAAATGCCCCTAAATATAACCGTTTTATTACCGTTATTAGGGGTACATTAGTAATTTTTATTTTATATAATAAAAATATATATTTTTTAATTCTTTTATTTTTTTTTTTTGGCAGGGAGCCAAACGGCTCCCTGCATCCCCCAACGTTGGGGGAATTAGGGTTCCTGTTGGAACCCTACGGTTCCAACAGAAACCCGACGGTTCCAACCGGAACCGTTCGGTTCCGGTTGGAACCGTCCGAACCGGTGGAACCGTACGGTTCCACCGGTTCGGACCGGTTCGAGTTGGGGTGGAACCCCAACCGAACCGGTCCAATTCCGATTCGGTTCCGGAACCGGAACGGTTGGAACCGGATCGGTTCGGTTCCGGTTCGGAACCGGAACCGTGGCCGGGTCTACATGTAGCACGTGAGCCGTTGGATTTTCACTTAACAGTCTATTTGTTAAGTAACAAAAAAAATAATGAGGAAAATAAATACTTTCTAAATCTTAATTATTGGATCAAAATCTAATCGTGCATATCTTATCGAAACATATTCTAATACAAAATATACCGGAGTCTTTGAGACTCATGCTAAAGTGTTCGAAATTTTTACAGAATTAGTGTTTAAACGGAACAAATCAAAATGACGTTATTTTAACTTTAACCTATTGAGACACTAATTTAGACAAGAAATTTGAACAAATCGATTTTGTTTCCTTTGAGAGAGGGTCTGATGGTGAGAAAATCCATGTTACAAAAATGGATTTGGATCATAAACCGAGTTTTAATAATATATATGTTAATATTTAATTATATTTAAATTATAATTCAATAATTATCAATGATAATTTCTAAAAAATTGAGTATAATATTAAACTCAGCATCAAAATTAAATCTAGAGATGGTTTTGACAGAGTCGATACCTCCAAATTAAGATCTATGAATCTAATTTTTTTTTTATTTTTTAACGTATTATATATAATTTATATACATTTTAAATCTATAGATGGTTTTGACAGAGTTGATACCTCCAATAGATTCCAATTTTTTTGTCTCATCAATTGTGCTTCACTTCGTGCTCCACCAATCAAATTGTTCTCTCATTTAATGAGAAATATTAATTGTCCAAATTTGATTGGTAGAACACGAAGTAAAGCACAATTGATGGTACAGAAAATTTGAATTCCATTGTAAAGGCCATGTAAAATTTCAAAGACATAAATGAAAGTCGGCACCGAAAATATCAAATTCGTGTAAAATGCATGTGAGTGAGCAGATTTTGAAAAGTTCCGATTTATGAATTTGTTGAGGCTGAGTGTGATGTCTCTCAATGACATTATCCTATAAATTTGTTTTTTTTTTTTTTGTTTTTTTTTGTCCCCCCTCTTTTTAATTATTTTTTAATTATATTTATATTTAATATAATAACACATATCATATATGGGTCATTTATATTTTATTATTAAATTTATGATAAAATAATATTTTATTATTAAAATGACATAAAATCTAATATTTTATAATTTTTCGTTAGTTAACCATTAGTTGATTTAGTTGACCTTAATTCTAGAATATGACAATGAACTAAGATTTTGACGGAAAAATAATAAAATATTATTTTGAGTCTATCACTGCGAATTTTGAATTATTACATTTGACTATTAAGTTATGATGAACAATATTTTATTTTACTTTTCCGTCAAAATTTTAATTGATTGTTATATTTTAACACTAAGATTAACTAAAAAAATCGTAAAATGTTAGATTTTATATACCTTTAATAGTAGAATATTATATTACCATAAATTTAATAGTAGAAATATAATATTTCAAAATAATTAATATTTAATTATTATTTTATAAATTTATAATAAAATATAAATAACTCTATATTTATTAATTAATAATATTACGTCATTTATTTTTATATTATACCAAAGAATTATCCATTCAGATGAATACAAGTAAATAAAAATAGAGTGAGATATGACGTGGGCCATGATCAACTTGGATAAGAACCGCCGACTTGGCCTTCAGATTGTGAATGCATTTTATCTGGCCTGGATTTTTACAAAAAGCCACCTTTACTTTTTAATTATTATTATTATTATTATTATTATTTTAATTTTAATTCAGCTTTTTGAAACTGCTTTGACTTGTTTTGAATATTCATTTTGCTGCCGCAACTGGAGGCTAATATAATAATTAAAATAATTTTTTAAAATAATGTTCAACTAATAATATCTTATTCACAAAAAAAAACACTTATTTTAAAAAAATATATGCTCTTGAATCATTGAATGTGCAATTTACAATTTATAAAATGGGCGCCGTCTTTGTATCAACAAATATCCTTACCGAGGTCGGCAATTTTTCTAGTTACATCCCATTTTAATGAAATCTTGAAATGTTCGGAATGAGATTTATAATATATTTTTATGAGATCGGAATTAGTAAATCATGTCTCATTCTATTACCATCACTCAGTATAATTATCTATGTTTGGAAAAAAATAATTATTCTCATTTTATCCTTTGTCTTTTTTTCCAAATACACATGGCCAATGGCTTGACGATATTGATTTAGAGACAGTAAAACTTAATATTCTAAATAAATATTCTTAATTTTAAAGTAACCAAAATAAAATTATCTCATTAATAAAATAAATATATTTTTTTGAAATCGTTGAAAATCTCACCGCAAAAACACTCATTTCGGGTTTATGCGGAGCAGGTAAAACCTCCGGCTGTCTCAGACTCTTACAAGAAACGCACTCTGGATTCAAACCTAAAACCTCGAGATGAGATCATGAATCCTACACCATCAAATCACGCTCATTTCAGACATAAAATAAATTTATATGATATATTTAATAAATCTTTGAATTGAACGAAAATAATTACATTCGCTCGCTTCTTAGTGAATCCACCACTCCACATTATTGTACTAAAAAATGTGCGAACATCATTGTTGGTATCGAAATAGAGGTAATGAGATAAAGAAAATGTCAGAATCAATAGAGAAAAAAATCAATCAACAACAACTTGATAGAGAAAGAGAGGTCCAAGTGAAATGAACAACATGCTCCTTTGAGCCAATTCCTTGGAAGCTTCATCATTCTTCCCACTAGCTGTCAATATTGACTATGTTTATCTGTTTGTCTGTTTGTTTTTAATTTTAATTTTAATTTTTTTAATTACCATTTATAGATATTATAATATAAATTTTAATAGAGTTCTCAATATATACACTTTCTTCTGGAATTTCTTTCATACACTTTTAACGTCGAAAATATTCGACGCTAATAATCTTTAGCGTTAATAGACTTTTTTAGTTATCTGTTTGTCTGTTTGTTTTTAATTTTAATTTTAATTTTAATTTTTTTAATTACCATTTAGATATATTATAATATAAATTTTAATAGGGTTCTCAATATATACACTTTCTTCTGGAATTTCTTTCATACATTTTTAACGTCGAAAATATTCGACGCTAATAATCTTTAGCGTCAATAGACTTTTTTAGCGTCAATATTTTTCGATATTAAAAATATTATTTTTTTTTATAATGAGATTATGATTCATAACCTAGCAATCCGTTTTTCACGATTTGTAAATACATCCATATTTAATTTGAACCAACTAATTGGGGGATGGGACCATTGTTGTATGATTCCAAGTCTGGTATTGGTGGCTTACAATTCAGATTTATGTTGCACTGTCCTTTAATTCTAATTAAATGCTAAATCTTTACATTATCTATTGAGTGATATGATTTTTCTACTAGTCAAAAATATTTTTCAAAAGCCAAAAGCTCTTTTCAGGTTTTAATTTTATTTTATATTATTTGATTGTACCTTGAATAAAAATTTTGAATATTGAAAAAACTATTTTGCCTTAACAGGGAGAAGCTAAAACTTGTACTATTGAAGTAAAAGTTGTAGAACTTATTTTTAAGAGTTAAAATTATTTTTAAATATCTTTATTTTATTTTACAATCTTATTTCATTTTTTTAGAACATAACTTTCAAAATTTTGTCTTAAAATAATTTCATAATTTTTAATTAAAAAAACAAACTCTCATTGACAATCAAATAATTAAAATCTTTACTTTTTTATTTTATTTTTGGTTTTTGTAAAAAAGCTACCTATAAAAACTTATTTTTAAAAAAAAAAATCAAATGGACCGTAAAACTCGAACTATTAACTGCAATAATTCAGCACATCCGAATGATTATGGATGATTTTATTATGATTCTTTGATCACTAAATAGTATTTTTGTGAGGAAAAATAAATAATCTCTATTACTATTTAAATAGAATTTATAAGTATTACAAAAACTGTATAAAAAAATTCATACACTTACTACAATCTATAAGTAATTTGAATTGACAAAATTTCTAAAGTGAAAATAAAAAGTATGAGGTTCAATTTCCGTTCACATGGATGAATGTAAAATGAGTTGCTTGCGGGCTATAAATATAATACACACATGTAGATATATAGAGTACATGTATTATGTTATCAGGGCAATATGAGAATATCACTCCCGAGGCAATCCTCATTCAATAGTGAATTTGTTTGGTTATGGGGGAAACCAAAAGCAAACTTAGCAGAAAGTAGATAATGCGCCAATCAAATAAGGAGATTTAACGTGGTTCGGCGGATTTTTGTCCAACCTACGTCCACGGACACAAACAAAACTATACTTTTATTGCTGAAACTTGTATCTCTCATGCTTTTACAAGTTTGATTCTGATGTCCCTTACACATACTCTACCCTTCTATTTATAATAGTGAAGAAATCAGATTCCTTCTAGTATGAGGATTCCTAGTTGAAACAATCTCATTTTCCCACAAGGATTCCTAATCAAATCTACATCTACTTCCTTTATCATTCTAGGACACTGATTTCATCAATATTTCTTATGAAAGTATGACTGTCTTCTTATCCGCAAGAATAGGGTGTCATCTTCCGGAGCACATCTCGCCATCTGGTCGGTCTTCATGAGGTTGGTCATAATGATCATTTGAATTGAGAATGCTGTTGTCGATCTGATAATGCTTGGTTGTCGATCATAAAGTGCTCGGTCTCTATCTGTTGTGGTCGTTCTGTAACCATAAGATGCTCGGCCCCTTATTGCAAAGTGCTCGGGCCCTTACTGCTGGCTTTTTATGGGTCGGGTCGGCATTAATGATCCTGAACAAGAATGGGATTACCTTTTTGCCCCTGTCGTGCTGCTTTAAATACCATAGTGTCTGAAAACACCATCAACATCTGTCCCCTAGTTCTCGGTTCCAACGAGCATACAAGTTGGTGCCGGGAACTATATGAAGATGGTGTGTTGATTACTTTGTTGATGGTTGATCCGGAGTCGAATCAAAATTTTCTCTCGCCTCTTTTCAAGCATCTTTTCTTGAGACGCGCAACCGTCACGTCTATTTAAATGCCCATCAAATCACCTTTAGGGTTTTTCCTGAGTTTGACACTTATCAAACATCTGTTGGGTTCCCGCCAAAAGTGAACAAGATCAACCGTCCACTGCTAGCATCTAAATGTGTTCGATCTCACCCGTTCATTCATCTTTTTGGATTTGTTCTTGAAGTCGACACCTGGCGCACATCCGAGACTCTATTTCGATCCGACGGTTTAGAATTATTTCGACGTTGTAATGAGAAGGTGAACTGATATCCTTGCATCTGTTTGGAAAAAATCCTATCAACTTTCAAAAACTCTTCTTCCCTTCGGCTACGAAGCATCTGATTCAATTTTACTCAAAGCTTCTCAACGCACTCGCCGCTTTCCGAGCAGATATCAAGTAAGTTTCCCGAACGACCTTCTTCATCTTCCTTTTTTCTTGCTTGCTGTGCTTTTTGTTGTAGATTTCATGGTTTTTTGTCGGATGTTGCTAGGGCACTTTAGAACTTCATAGATTTAGTATTTTTGGAAACTTAGGATAGCTTACGAACCCTTGGTCGTTTTTCAAGAATATGGTTGTAGACTGACCTTCCCCTTTTATTTTTCGGATGTCAAGGATGTCCGACGACAGTGCTTCCCCTGCAAACCCTGCTAAACCATTGACCCCCTTGCTAAAGAGCTTTCATCGGGCTCGGGAGCACCCAGAGTGGAAGACCTCGACACCACCCCCACCCCTTCTGAAATCGAACAAGATATTTACCATCAGAGGGTTCCTCGGAAGGATCTGGAGCCCGGTGACTTTGACAGTTCGGCTCTGGACATGGATCGGCCCTCTAAGATAACCGATGATGATTTAGCTCTGTTTCGGCAATGATATGACATCCCGATAGATATTGCTTTTGAGGTCCCTCTCCCATGTGATCGTGCCAGTCAGCCCGACGATGGTTCTGTGGCCCTTCTTCCAGCTTTCTTCGAGTGCGGGCTCCAACTGCCAACTCAACCCTACTTCGCATGGATGCTGGCTGAGATGGAGATTGCTTACTGTCAACTGAGTCTAAACAGTTGGAGGATCTTGGCCGGGTTGTATGTAGTTTGGCATCGGGCGGGGCTTGACGAACCTTCTTTTGAAGAAGTTGAGAGGTTATATCGGTTGAAGGCCAACCCAAAGACTCACCACGGTTGGTATTACCTTTCTGCTTATGACAGTTCGTCAAACATTGTCCAAAAACTCTCTCACTCCAACAAGAATATCAAAGATCTTTGGTTCTGGGCCACTGGAGATTTAGGACGGACCCTGAGATCGAATGGAGAGGAGATCTTGGTTCCGGATATCTTCAGAGAGGGAGGTCAGGAGTTTAACCTTTAGTTTTCCTGCCTTTAGTTTTTTTTTATGTTTGGATTGTCACCCCGTTTTTCTATTCCTCCTAGCCTGTTGGAGGGATGCTCCCAAGGTCTCCCGCCAGGTCCGGAAGCGGGTATTATGAGCTCGGTGATATGCCGCCCATTGGAGGGAGTTGGTAAATGATACGACATTTTTTGAATCGGGACTTGTTCGGGCCGTTCCTCTCAAGGTGTCGGGTCGGATAGGTAGATTCATGTTGATCTTCTAGCCAACTCTCACGTTTATTTAGCATGTTTGATGTTATTTATTATATATATATATATTTTTGTCTGTCTTCTCCTTCCGGGGTGCTTTCGACGGGTGCTGCCTGCCCCGACAGTCCTCCAAGGTCTTCTAGAAGGAGGAAGCGTCTGTTTGGTGCTGTGGACCCGATACTGAGTCGGGAGTTGGAGGAGGAGCGGGTTCAGAATAAGGAGTCTCCTGGTCGGCATGAGAGGAGGTCGTCGGGGGGTACTTCTAAGAAGTGGAAAGGTTCTGTGGTCATTGGGATTGACGACCTCGGGAAGAATATTAGGGAAGCCACTTCTCATTTGGTGCCGGCTTTCAATGAGCTGGCCGAGGTCGTGCCTCCAGAGAAGATTCCGGGGTACGAGGACTTTTCCTAAAGAGGTGGTTGCGGAGCTGTGTTCTCAGATGGCTAAGGTTGTGTTACTTTCCCCCATTCTTGTTGTGTCCTCATGACTTAGTTTTTTTTTTCTGATTCTTTTTGTTTCTTCTTGGTAGGCCAACTACCTTATGGCCAAGAATAAAGACCTCCTTTTGAGCCTTTTATCCGAGGGCGGCCAAGCCCAGAGGCTCCAAAACCGTCTCACGGAAGTGGAGGACATGCTGGCTGACAGGGAAGTGGCGATAAAGAATTATGAGATAGCCGCGGCCGAGGCCGTCCGTACCAATAAAGCTTTTAGGGCCGCTGCTACTGTGGAGAAGAAAAATGTCGACGCTGCAAAGAGGATTTGAAAGCTGCCCAGACCGAGATTAGGATCTTACAGATGGAGGTGTGCAGTGAACAATCTAAAGTGCGGGCCAATGATGAAGAATTGGCTCGGGTCCGTGATGAGTTTAAGAGGAAAGAGGCTGAGTTGGAGGCCGAGAGGGATGCGATCCGTCTTGAGGGGGTTGGTGATTGTGCTGAGATTATACCAATGGTGCTGCCCGACCTGGATATGGGGCCAATCCATGCAGCCATCCATTTCTGTAAAGGGGAAATATCTGAGAAGGAGTTTCAGAAGTGGCTCCCCCTTCTTCTGAGGAGGCGATGGATCCCGACCCAATTTCGGTTGCTCCGGTCCCTCAGGTTTCCCAAGAAGACCGACCTGATGCCCCTGCCACAGAAGAGATCTGACATGAGGTTCTTCCTGCTGAAGAGGTCCGACCTGAGGTTCCTCCGACCCATGACGCTATGCTTGTCGAGGCCTCTTCATTTGCCGATGTGGAAGCTGTCATCCCTTATCCTGAGGCCGAGCCGAGCCATTCGCCATCCGGTCCTGCTGAAATCGCCACGAGGGTATCATCCCTCCCCTTATGTTCGGTAACACTGGAGCAAGAAATCGCCACGAGGGTATCATCCCTCCCCGTTCTATGCCTCTCACGGATCCTATGCATCGAGTATGTCCCTGAATATTTCGAGGACTCCGAGCTAAAAGAGACACTTGGTTCTGGGGGAATATCTTGTCCCCAGACCAATGAGCATGACTCGGTGGGACGTAACCTGACCCCGAGCCGAATAGTCAAGTGGCCTCGGCGGAACAAGATCCAGCCCCGAGCCGATTATCGTAGTGGCTTTGGCGGAACGTAATCCAGCCCCGAGGTGTTCGAAACATTAAGGGCATATTCCTCCTTATGATCGGTAATATTGGAGCAAGCGAACGCCGCAGGGGTATCATCCCTCCCCGTGCTATGCTTCTCATGGATCTATACTCTGATTCACATTCGTCACTGCTGTTTAATGCTTATATGGAATCGACTGATTCTGGTGTGACTTGTGCTTCTTTATGGTGGTAGCCGTGGTCGGGTAGTTGCGGGTTTTGTGCTTTTGACCCTGGACCGTTGTATTGAGTATGTCCCCGGAGTTTTGAATACGGTTCACAAAATTATATATTATTTTTATTTTTATTTTTAGAAGAGTGGGTGAAAATTTTGGAAAAGAAAGTTTTATTTATATTCGGGGACATACTGCCCTTCTTACAACTCTCTGCGGGTCATTTTGAGAGAGGCTTTGTATTGAATTTCTGTCCCTTGTCGGGTTGCTGCAAAAGAAAAAAAGGAAGGGAGAATTTACTGAAAGTATTTTCTCAACATCTCGGCGTTCCATGGTTTTTTTAATCTTGTGCCGTCCTGCTGTTCTAAGACGTAAGCCCTGGCGTTATCACCTCTGTGATTTTGTAGGGCCCTTCCCACTTGGTACCTAACGAGCTCTCTTCTGGTCGTCGGGTGTTTAAGGTGACCCTTCTCAATACTAAGTCGCCCGGGAGGAAGGAGCGGGTTCGAACTCTTCTGTTGTAGAAGCGGGCCATTCTTTATTGGTAGACTGCCGCTTTCATAGCTGATTTCTTTTTCCTTTTCTCGATAAGGTCGAGGTGGTTTTTGATAAGTTCTTCATTATGCTCATTCCCAAAGTGGCGGATCATGTGAGTTGCTACCCCGATTTCTGCTGGAATGACGGCCTCACATCCGTATGATAGGGAAAATGGTGTCTCTCATGTGGAATCTTTGTAGGTCGTCCGATGTGCCCATAGCACTTCTGGTAATTCTTCGACCCATAAGCCATTGCATGATCCGAGTCGAGCTTTAAGGTTTTCCTTGATGGTTTTGTTTGTTGCCTCAACCTGTCCGTTTGACTTGGGATGGGCTGGCGAGGAGAATTTTAGAGCGATCTGGAGGTCTTCGCAGAGCTTCCTGAATCCCTTGCTATCGAACTGTTTTCCGTTGTCATTGATGATTGCTCGGGGAATTCCGAACCTGCAGATAATATTCTTCTTTAAAAACTCAGTGGCCTTCTTTTCTGTGATGGTGGATAGCGGCTCGGCTTCTACCCATTTTTTGAAATAGTCTATGGCTACGATTGCGTACTGCGTCTGCCCTCGCCCTTTTGGCATTTGTCCTATGATATCTAGCCCCCACTGCGCGAATGGCCAGGGGCTGGACATGGTGGTTAATTGCTCTCCGGTTGATGGTGGAGGTTAGCATTTTTCTGACAACATTCACATTTCTGAGCTACCCTCACACCGTCCTGATTTATGGTCGGCCAGTAAAACCCTTGCCTCAAGGCTTTGAAGGCGATTGATTTTCCTCCGGCGTGACTTCCACAGATGCCCGCGTGAATTTCCCTGAGCACATAATCTGCTTCCTCTTCTGCTAGATATCTCAGAAGGGGTACGGTGTAGCCTCTCCGGTAGAGCACTCATTCGATCAGGGAAAACTTGGTGCTCTTGAATTTTAGCTTCTTGGCCTCCTTTTTGTCTTTATGGGTTTCCCATGTTTATAGGTATCTCCTAATCGGTTGCATCCATGAGTTTTTGTATTCCTCTTCTAGTATATCTACTTCCAGCTCTCCTATGTTTTTTTCTCAGAGGCATATGAGAGGGATTATTCTGGGGTTCTCTGTTTTCATTGAGGATGCGAGCCGGGCCAGAGAGTCTGCTTCACAGTTGTCTTCTCGTCCGATTTGTTCGAAGCGTACGTTCCTCATTTTCTCCATCAACTTTTTTACTTCGGCCAAGTATGCTATCTTAGTCGGCTCCCTAGCCTGAAATTCTCCCTTTAGTTGTTGAATGGCTAGCTGAGAGTCACTCCTTACTACTACGTCGTGGACTCCCACCACCGTGCATAGCCTCAATCCGGCCAAGATTGCTTTGTATTCGGCTTCATTGTTTGTGGCTTTTAAGGCAAATTTCAAGGCAAACAACAATTCTTCTCCTTCACTGTTTTTCAGTGCGATTCCTGCCCCATTGCCCTGTGAGCTAGCAGACTCGTCCACTGACATCTCCCATATGCTTTCCTCTGTAGTCAATATTTGGGGTTCCGCGAGTTTCGCAACAAAATCTGCCAAGGCCTGCCCTTTTATTGCTACCCTTGGGAGGTAGAAAATGTCGCGTTCGCTTAGCTCCACCGACCATTTCATTAGCCTTCCCGAGGCTTCTGGTTTTTGCAAGATCTGCCGCAAGGGGTAATTGGTGTAAACTCCGATAGGGTGGGCCTGAAAGTAAGGTCGTAATTTATGTGCTGCAGTGATCAAGGATAGGGCAACTAGTTCATGCACGGGATACCAGGTCTCTGCATCCAATAGAGCTTTGCTGATATAGTATACTGATCTCTGGATCTGGTCGGCCTCTTGCACCAATGCCGAACTCACTGCGTGTTTTGAAACAGCCAAGTACAAGTATAATGTCTCTCATGTGAGAGGTTTAGCCAGGAGTGGGGGCTGTGCTAGATATTGTTTTAGCTGCTGGAAGGCCTCCTCGCATTCCGGCGCCCAGTCGATCCCCTTTTGGGCCTTCTTGATGACTTTGAAGAAGGGGTGGCATTTGTCGGTAGCCCGAGAGATGAATCGGTTGAGCGCGGCGACCCTGCCTGTTAGACTTTGCACCTCTTTAATTGTTCTGGGGGATTTTAAGTCCAGCACAGCTTGTATCTTCTGGGGGTTGGCTTCTATGCCTCGGGAACTCACCATGTAGCCTAAAAATTTTCCTGAAGCCACTTCGAATGCACACTTCTCTGGATTGAGTTTTAAATTGTGTTTTCTCAGCAATTCGAAGGTTTTCTTTAGGTCAGTTACGTGACCTCTTGGTTCTCTGGACATTATTATCATGTCGTCCACATATACCAATATTGAAGTGCCGATAAGTGGTTTGAAAATTTTGTTTACCAACCTTTGAAAAGCTGCCCCTGCGTTCTTTAGTCCGAAGGGCATTACTTTGTAGCAGTACAGTCCTTGATCGGTGATAAAAGTGGTTTTCTCCTCGTCTGCAGGATGCATCCTGACCTGATTGTACCCTGAGAAGGCATCCATGAAGCTTAGTAGTCATTGGCAGGCTGTTGCGTCTACCAGTTGATCCACATTCGGTAGAGGAAAGCTGTCTTTTGGACATGCTTTATTAAGGTCGGTGAAATCTACGCACATCCTCCATTTTCCATTGGACTTCTTCACTAACACAACGTTTGACACCCATTCTGGGTACTTGACTTCTCTGATGAAGCCAGCTTTTAACAATTTTTCCACTTCGGACGCCACCGCTCTGCACCGTTCTTGATTAAAGATTTTTCTCTTCTATTTGACCGATTTGTGTGACGGGTTTATTGCCAAGCGGTGACTGATGAACTTTGGGTCAATCCCGGGCATATCATTGTGTCCCCACGCGAAGATGTCGGGGTACTCCCGTAGACATTCTAGCAGGCCCTTTTTTAGGGTTTCGTCCAAGTTCCCCCTATCTTTATGCTTTTTTTTCGATCCGAACAGTCTTATTTCTTATAACTCTTCAGCTGTTCCTAGCCGGGCAACTTTATCCGGGTGAGGACCCGGGTCCTTCCTTGGGTTTTCCTCATCTTCCTCCATCTACCTCTTCCTGGTGCTTTCTTCTATGCAGAGGGTTTCTCGTGAGAGAGTGACGAAACAACTACGGGCTATCTTCTGACTTCCGCATATGATTCCGATCCCTTCCCGGGTGGAGAATTTCAGTTTTAAGTAATAACAGGACATTGCAGCCTTTGTTTTCATCATAAAAGGTCGGCCGATAATGGCTTGGTAACTGCTCAGGTAGTCTAGCACAGTGAAGTTTACCATAACTGTCCGGGTCCTGGGGTGAGTTCCGATGGTTGTTGCCAGTTGTATTATCCCCAGCGGGATGACCGTTGAGCCTTTAAAACCGTACATGGGGTGCCGTCATTAGTTAGGGTAACGTACTCCACTCCCAAGCTTTCTAAAGCTTCTTTGGAGATTATGTCTACCGCGCTTGCGGGATCTACTAGGATTCTATCTAACTCTGTGCCGCTGATTGTAGCTTTGAATATTAGCACATCGTCATGGGGGAAACTCACCCCTCGAGCATCCTCGTCGATGAACATTATAGGTACCGACCGACTTCCTCGTGGTACTGGGGACCTTTCCGTTTCCAGCACCTTTGTCCCCTGTATTCGGCTATAGATTTTTCTTGACCGATTAGAATCTCCGGCCAGTGTTTTCCCTCTTGCGATGATGTTCACTTGTCGGTTTCGTGCCCTCTGTCTGGCAGCCATGACCTTATGGTCGATATAACTATTTAGATACTCATTTCGGGCTAGGTCTTCCATTTGTTCCGTAGATCCTTGCACTCGTCTGTTGTGTGTCCCCTCAGATCATGATGTACACAGTAAGATTTCTTGTTTCTTTTATCCGGGGGGAATCTCCTGAGGTCGGGTTCTATCAAGAGGTCTTTTCCTGTATCTCCATGATGATTTGCTCCGATGGCTTGCTCAGAGGAATATATGCTTCTTCTCGGACTACATGATTCACTTGGGTCGTGACCCATCTTTCCTGATCTCTTCGAGGCATTGGTTTGAATTCTTTGGGTCTCGGATTGAATTTTTTGAATTCCCTGTCCGGTCGTCGGGGGGCCTCTGTTCTTGTTGTTCTTTCTCGAATGGCCGTCCCCCTTCGGGAGATATTTTCTTCGCTTTCTAACAAGACAAATTTTCGGGCAACCTCTAGAGCGGTAGCATAATCTGGTGTGTCTTAGATTCTTAGGTGAGTCCATAGTTTTCCGACCCTTAGGGCTCCCTTTAAACTTTCCAGGGCCTCTTGGGACTCGTACCCTCCGACCTCGAGTACCATATTGTGGTACCTCTCGATGAAAATTTTTAGAGGCTTGTCATCTCCTTGCTTCATAAGCCTCAATTCTCCAATCGTCTTCTTGGGGACGCATGCCCCTTTAAAGTGTCGAACGAACTTTTAAGCTGTGTGAAGCTTCTGATGCTCCCCGGGGCCAGACTTCTATACCATATGATAGCGGGTCCACCCAAAGTTATGGGGAATACTTTGCAGATGGCATCTCCTACCACTCCCTGGACTTCCATCAACATGACAAAGCTTTCGATGTGGGATTTCGGGTCAGAGTGGCCTTTGAAAGGTGCCATGGTCGGCATGTTGAATCGCCTTGGGAATTTTGCCGACTTTATTTCTTCCCTGAGGGGAGATTCGTCCTCACCGTCCCAGACATCACTTGCATCGGTCTTGAGGCCTACCCCCACTTGATCAACTCCTTTTTTAACCAAGACTTTATCTCACTGGTTGTGCCACCATGTCGTCTTCTGTGCCCCTTTGCGCGTCCATTGGCCGGGTGCGTCGTTCCTCATGAGTTGGAATTTCCCGCACATTTTCGCTATACTCCATGTCCTCTCTTCTGGAGTCACGGAGACTAACATATGAGGGAACCGGTGATGGTATTTCTTCTTCTTCTTCCCATGTGTCATCTGTTTGTGAATCTTTTTCTACAACTAAGGATTTTATCCCGTAGGGGCCCCTTCTCCTGGGTCCATCGTCTTCACTTGTATCTACCACCATTTTCTATTCTGTTTTTTCTCCTCTTCTTCGACTGGTTCCGATTTCGGGTCTTTCGTTGTTCGTTTCCTTCATTCTCTCCAGCCGATCTATCATGGATTTCATACTTTCTTCCATCTTTTTCATCCAGTCCGTTGCGGGACTCCCTGAAGATTGATGATTTCCGCCTTCTGCCATTGTCTTTTTCGTGAATTGCTTTTTGTTGAAAGTTCCCCACAGACGGCGCCAACTATTGACGGCGGATTTTGGTCTCAGGGCAATAAGTGAATATCACTCCCGAGGTAATCCTCCTTCAATAGTGAATTTGTTTGGTTATGGGGGAAACCAAAAGCAAACTTAGCAGAAGGTAGATAATGCGCCAATCAAACAAGGAGATTTAACGTGGTTCGGCGGATTTTTGTCCAACCTACGTCCACGGACACAAACAGAACTATACTTTTATTGCTGAAACTTGTATCTCTCGTGCTTTTACAAGTTTGATTCTGATGCCCCTTACACATACTCTACCCTTCTATTTATAATAGTGAAGAAATCAGATTCCTTCTAGTATGAGGATTCCTAGTTGAAACAATATCCTTTTCCCACAAGGATTCTTAATCAAATCTACTCTACTTCCTTTATCCTTCTAGGACACTGGTTTCATCAGTATCTCTTATGAAAGTATGATTGTCTTCTTATCCGCAAGAATATGATGTCATCTTCCGGAGCATATCTCGCCATCTGGTTTAGGGGTGAGCTCTGGTTCCGGGTCTACCCGAAACCGGTTGGAACAGGACCGAAAATCCGGGTATAGAACCGGAACCGGTTGTAACCGGTCCGGTTCCGGTTCCAAATAAATGGAACCGTGTAGGACAACAGGACTTGGCGACGCATGTTCTAGGCTCGCGGCACTAGTTGGGAAATACTAAATAATATGGAGTCGCCACCCGGTGTGAACCGGGACAAAGATTTAAGGCCGCACTCACCCCTCGCAAGGGAAGACCTCAAACCGTTGGGTTCGGAATGGTCCTTTACTCATGTCACTTGTAATGAAAGGAAATAATTTAATCAAGCTTAAGTAACACTTATTTCCAAGAGTATCATGCTTCTAAATTCTCATATGCAAAATAAAACTTATGCACAAATTTCACATATATCTCATATCTAAAATCGCATGCTTAACATATATCAAAATAGCAACGGACATACAACTTTATTTGCATATTACATTCAAGAAAACACAAGCACACATATTAACCATACAAACATACATATGGGCACTTTTCCAAGTGGTACGTGGAGTTGTGTCCCAAGTACAGACGGCACTACCGTCTATTCGGAATCGGCTACGGAATTTACGTCTGAGTTTCCATCTGATATACCACAAGAAATAATACTCAAATGTTATCACGACACAAGCATATGAATTGTAATTCATTAACATAGTTGTATTCATACATGTGGGGATAGCTACTAGGAAAACTATGCATGAAATCTAATGAAGATGACTCGATTCAGTGGGTGCGCTGTGGGAACACACAGCTACCTGGGCGACGCCGTTCCTAGGCTCGCGGCACTAGTTGGGAAGTACGAAATAACATGGAGTCGCCACCCGGTGTGAACCGGGACAAAGATTTAAGGCCACACTCACCCCTCGCAAGGGAAGACCTCAAACCGTTGGGTTCGGAATGGTCCCTTACTCATGTCACTTGTAATGAAAGGATTTATGTAATAATTTAATCAAGCTTAAGTAACACTTATTTCCAAGAGTATCATGCTTCTAAATTCTCATATGCAAAATAAAACTTATGCAGACATTTCACATATATCTCATATCTAAAATCACATGCTTAACATATATCAAAATAGCAACAAACAAACAACTTTATTTGCATATTACATTCAAGAAAACACAAGCACACATATTAACCATACAAACATACATATGGGCACTTTTCCAAGTGGTACGTGGAATTGTATCCCAAGTACAGACCGCACTACCGTCCATTCGGAATCGGCTACGGAATTTACGTCTGAGTTTCCATCTGATATACCACAAGAAATAATACTCAAATGTTATCACGACACAAGCATATGAATTATAATTCATTAACATAGTTGTATTCATACATGTGGGGATAGCTACTAGGAAAACTATGCATGAAATCTAATGAAGATGACTCGATTCAGTGGGTGCGCGTTCGTGTAGCGTTCGTAAACGCGTTCGAACGGTAAACAGAAGGTTCGCGTTCGTGTAGCGTCCGAGAACGCGTTCGAACGGAACCATACCTGATGCATTATGTAACTAAGACAGTGGGTGCGCGTTCGTGTAGCGTTCGTAAACGCGTTCGAACGGAAGACAGAAGGTTCTCGTTCGTATGGCATTTGATAACGCGTTCGAACGGAAATGAAACAGAATACTCACATTCGTATAGTGTTTGTTAACGTGTTTGAACGGAAATGAAACAGAATGCCTACGTTCGTATGGCGTTCGTGAACGCGTTCGAACATGAGGGAGACCTGATGCATGACAAGGCAAAATACATGCGCGTTCGAGTTGCGTTCGTAAACGCGTTCGAACGGGAACAGACCTGATGCATGAAATGGGATGCAATACATAAACGACAAAACTAAAGGGGGCGCGGCGAAGTACTGCCGTAAAGGTGGCCTTTTGGGGCTCTTGATCTCTCAAAGAGAGGACCTTTAGACCAACATACTAAGCCTATGCTCTCGACTGAATCATACATACATAGAATGAAAAGCAATAATATTAAACATAGTGTGCCCGATTGAACGTATCTTGTATCCAACCGAACACACATCAACCGGCGCGGCAAAGCCTCGTGGTAAAGGGCTTTATCCCCTCCCCAAAGGGGATCTCACATCGCACTTACTAAGCCCATGCGCTCGGTTGAATCATGCATACGAAAATAAAGACAATCATACCAAACTAAGTATGTCCGATTGAACGTATTTCGCATTCAACCGAACACACATCAATCGGTGCGGCAGAGCATCGTGGTGAAGGATTTTAACCCTCCAATTAGGGAACCTTTCATCGCACTTACTAAGCCCATGCACTCGATCGTATCATACGGGAATGAACAACATGCAGAATTTAAATGACGGGAATTAAATAAACCAAAGCAACACAAAACAAGAGAAGGTTTCGTTTACTCAAGTGGTACGTGGAGTTGTGTCCCAAGTACAGACCGCACTACCGTCCATTCGGATTCGGCTACGGAATTTACGTCTGGGTTTCCATCCTATATACCACAAGAGACAACACTCTTCCATTCATCCAATACCCACAACACGCATTCATAAACGACTCTCATGTGAATACAATTCAATAATAAAAGAAACGAATATAAACTAATGAAAAAGTTCCCTCAGGTCTAACCTTTTAAGTCGTCTCTCGGACTCGCGTTTCACGAAGATCGGAAGGGGTAAAGCTCTGCAACTCTTCCGATTCACTGGTTCACTGCTCTCGTTCGTTGTCTTACTGTTTCAGGTCGTCGTCCTCCGTCTTTTGCTGCTGTTTTGACTCCGATTCGCTGCCGCTGCTACTGTTTTGCTGCTGTATTTTAGTTACTGTTTTTGGGATGTTTGGCTACTGTTTTGGGTGTTATTTTCGGTGGTGTTATGGTGTGGTTCGGGGGCTGTTTTATGTGTGTGTTTTAGGGCTGTTTGGGATGTGTTTTGGTCAATGCGATGTGGGTTCTTTGGTTTGTGATCTTTTTGTTATTGAGAGTGAGGGAGAGTTGTGTCTATGAGCTTGGGTGTTTCTTATGTGAATGAGCTAGCTCCTAGAAGGTTGGTGAATGGTTCTTTTTATAGGCAAAGGGTTAGGCTTAACAAGGAAAGGGATTTGTGTATTTAAAAAGGGATATGATTTGGTGTTGGACAAGGAAAGCAAGGGATTTGATTGGCTTGGATTAGGGAGGTTGAATATTTAGTTTATGTTGATTAGGCATACAATATTTTATATTTAGGAATAATATATTGGTTGATTGACTTTAACTTGGTATGATTATATTTGATTGGTTTAGATTAGGCATTTAGTTTGTTGATTGATTTTAATTAGGCATGCAATTTCTTTAATTTGTGTAAGTATTTTATTTAATTTGGTATGTGATTTTTAGATTTGTTTTGATTTCACCATGTGTTAAATATGTGTTTTAAGTGGGCTTGGGCGTGTGGGCCAAGGTTTGGGCGAATTGGGCTTAATGTGAGGCTAGCAGCAAAACCAGAATTACCGACACCGTTCGAACGCATCATCGATCGCAGCACGAACGCCCGCAATCTGTTTGACGTTCGAACGTATACACGAACGTAGCACCAACGAAAACAGTGAACCTTGTTTATTCTGAATTCCCCTTCCGATGTCCGTTTTCCGTGACCTCCGTGACTTAAAAGGTAGTGTCTCCAAAATGAGACTCATCATAGGGACTTATGCGTAAAAATGCAGTGCCTACATGCGAGTTCGTGTAGCGTTCGTAAACGCGTTCGAACGGTAAACATAAGGTTCGCGTTCGTGTAGCGTCCGAGAACGTGTTCGAACGGAACCAGACCTGATGCATTATGAAACTAAGAAAGTGCGTGGGCGTTCGTATAGCGTTCGTAAGCGCGTTCGAACGGTAAACAGAAGGTTCTCGTTCGTATGGCGTTTGATAACGCGTTCGAACGTAAATGAAACAAAATACTCACGTTCGTATAGCGTTCGTAAACGCGTTCGAACGGAAATGAAACAGAATGTTTACGTTCGTATAGCATTTGTTAACGCGTTCGAACGGAAATGAAACAGAATGCTTACGTTCGTATGGCGTTCGTGAACGCATTCGAACATAAGTGAGACCTGATGCATGACAAGGCAAAATACATGCGCGTTCGAGTTACGTTCGAACGGGAACAGACCTGATGCATGAAATGAGATGCAATACATAAACGACAAAATAAAGGGGGGGCGCGGCGAAGTACTGCCGTAAAGGTGGCCTTTTGGGGCTCTTGATCTCTCAAAGAGAGGACCTTTAGACCAACATACTAAGCCCATGCGCTCGACTGAATCATGCATACATAGAATGAAAAGCAATAATATTAAACATAGTGTTCCCGATTGAACGTATCTTGTATCCAACCGAACACACATCAACCGGCGCGGCGAAGCCTCGTGGTAAAGGGCTTTAGCCCCTCCCCAAAGGGGATCTCACATCGCACTTACTAAGCCCATGCGCTCGGTTGAATCATGCATACGAAAATAAAGACAATCATACCAAACTAAGTATGTCCGATTGAACGTATTTCGCATTCAACCGAACACACATCAATCGGTGCGGCAGAGCATCGTGGTGAAGGATTTTAACCCTCCAATTAGGGAACCTTTCATCGCACTTACTAAGCCCATGCACTCGATCGTATCATACGGGAATGAACAACATGCAGAATTTAAATGACAAGAAATAAATAAACCAAAGCAACGCAAAGCAAGAGAAGGTGCCGTTTACTCAAGTGGTACGTGGAGTTGTGTCCTAAGTACAGACCGCACTACCGTCCATTCGGATTCGGCTACGGAATTTACGTCTGGGTTTCCATCCTATATACCACAAAAGACGGCACTCTTCCATTCATCCAATACCCACAACACACATCATACACACAAAAAATGCCACAAATACAGAAAATATAATCAAAATAAATAACCAGAAATTTAAGTTGTCTCTCGGACTCGCGTTCCACGAAGATCGAAAGGGGGTAAAGCTCCGCAACTTTTCTGGTTCACTGGTTTGCCTCTTCCTTCGCTGTTCGGCCACTCAAGCTACTGTTCCGACTCCGTTTTGCTGCTGTTTCCTTGTGCTTTTGCTGCCGTTCCCTCTGTGTTTTCTGCTTACTATTGGTGGACTGTTTTGATGTTCTTTTTGGTGTGGATTTGTGTGGTATTTCAAGGATGGTAAGTGTATTTTATGTTACTGTTTTGAGGGATTTTAAGGACTGTTTTAGTGTGGTTTAGGCTGCTGTGTTTTGTGTGATTTTCGGTGGTGGTTAGGGGTTGTTTTGGTGTAATTTTCGGTGGTGTGAGGGTAGGGATCAAGGGAGTGACATGCTTGTGATGTCTAGTATTTCTTGCTATAATTCTTGTGTGAATTGTGTGTATATGCTAGAGAGATTGGAGAGGAGGGATGGCTAGGTTAGGGGTTGTTTATATAGAGAAGGGCTAGGGTTCACCTTGTCTCACAAGGAAGAGATTTGGTTTCCAAATAATGAGAGATGGGAAAGGCATATACAAGATTGAGGGGGGACAAAATATTTTAATTTAGGAAGTCAACTAATTTAAATTGGTGTATATCTTATTGAATTAGGAAGTCAAATATTTGATTGGTTTTAATTGGTTATGATTGATTTTAATTAGGTGTATCTTCTTTTTAGTTTTAGTATATAATATATTTGATTTATTTATATTAGGCATGATTTTAGTTTAAGTTTTATTTAATTGGTAAATGTTTTATTTAATTATTTAATTAATTTAATTATTATCTTATTTAGTTAATGTTTTAATTAATATTTATTTATTTAATTTGGGATGTGTTTTATGGGCTTTGGGGGGCTAAATGGGCTGAGGTGTGAGGCTAGCAGCAAAACCAGAATTACCGTCTCCGTTCGAACGCCTCCTCGCACGCGGCACGAACGTCCGCAATCTGCACGAGGTTCGAACGGAGGAATGAACGCAGCACCAACGAAGACAGTGAACTTGTGGAATGAACTTGATGGCATACTTATTCCGAATTTCCCCTTCCGACCTCCGTTTCACGCAATATCCTTAGCTAAAAAGGTAGTGCCTCCAATTGAGACTCATCATCGGGTTTCACATGCGAAAATGCAATGCCTACAAACCGATTTTTAACCGGTCCGGTTCCGGTTCCAGAATATCCGAAACCGGAACCGGACCATAGAACCGGAACCAGAACCTAATTTAGAACCGGATTCGATACCCGATTTGATACCCGAATGTAAAACATACATCTACCTATTGCTTGCTCTTCTCTAGTCTAAATTTACATTTGTACAAACCTTAAGGAGTTTATGAAAATTTCTTAGCAGTTTATTTAAAGCCCAGTCTGTATGGCTAGACTCGAGAGATTGGGTGGTTTCCTTTATGGGCCCTAATGTTAATTCTTTTGTATCTATAAATCATTGTTTCATGAATTTTTTTTGCAATTTTTTTTGTAATGAAACATCATATTCATATATTTTCAAATCCTCAAACTCAGAGAAGCCAATAGATGAGAAAGAAAAAAATAAAAATAAAAATTAAGGATTCTTTATTACTATGATTAAAAACTAGTAACTGAGTGGAGATATTTGTGATTGTTTATCAATTTTTTTTCATGTTTATATTATTTTGTGTTTCAGTACATTAGCTCTGTTTTTTTTTTTTGTAATGTTTGATAACTGTCTTCTTATTGGATTCTTCAGTTAGGAATATGATTCTTAGTTGTTTGTACAATTGACGCAACTAATAATTACATTTTTAAAGTTTGATAATGTTATATAAATAGGGTAATTCGGAATCGGACCGGAACCTGACCGGAACCAAATTGGAACCGAATAATAGGGTACCCTATTTAATTGGGTAGGTTCCGGTTCCACTTAGTTATGAACCGATTTTTTCCGGGTAGGTTCCGGTTCCATGTGGAACCGGAACCGAAACCGATTTTGCTCACCCCTAATCTGGTTGGTCTTCATGAAGTTGGTCATAATGATCCTTTGAATTGAGAATGTTGCTGTCGATCTGATAATGCTCGGTCATTCGAACCAAAGTGCTCGGTTACCGATCATAAAGTGTTTGGTCTCTATCTGTTTTGGTCGTTCTGTAACCATAAGGTGCTCGGCCCCTTATTGCAAAGTGCTCGGGCCCTTACTGCTGGCTTTTTATGGGTCGGGTCGGCATTAATGATCCTGAACAAGAATGAGATTACATTTTTACCCCTGTCGTGCTACTTTAAATACCATAGTGCCTGAAAACACCATCAACATATATTATATATATATATATATATATATGTGTGTGTGTGTGTGTGTGTGTGTGTGTGTGTTATCTCGTTATCCCGCAATTTAATAAGTTACAAGATCTCTTATTAGATATTCTCTATGTATATGACTCAGGATAATAATTATATATAATTTAAATTCTCGTAACAATCAACATGAAAATAAAAGGGAAATTGGCAAAATTAGTCAAAAAAACTGTATCGATTGTCAAAATGAGTCACAATGATTGAGTTTCGCAAAAATGACCATTTTATTCGAAGTAGACTTCGGAGAATCCAAATTCTTCGGAATCTACATAGAATTTCTTTCTTTTTTTTAAAAAAAAAATCGGATTAATTCCTTTATATATATATTAATAAAAAATTTATTTATTTATGGACTAATTTTTCTAAATTCCAATTTTTTTTCTTTCGAGATTATATGTAACAAAATTATATATATATAAATATAAAAACATCAAAATGAAAAAAAAATACGTATCAAAATCAATGCTAGCCAATACATCACCAGGCCTAGTATCTCTCACAACTAACATCCTCATCAGAAGCTCTAATGCCTCATGTAATGACTGCTCTATTCTTTTCTGTCAGTCATCCATTTCTTTAATTTTTCTAATTTCAATTTTTTTTCCTTTTGGGACTTATATGTAACACAATTATATATATATATATATATATATATATATATATATATATATATATATATATATATATATAACACTTGATTATACAGTAAAACATTTAACTATACATCAAAATGAAAAAAAAACTACGTATCAAAATCAATGTCAGCCAATACATCATCAGGCCTAGTATCTCTCACAGCTGACATCCTCCTTAGAAGTTCTAACGCCTCATGTAATGACCGCTCTATTCCTTTCTGTCGATCATCCATTTCTTTATGTTGATCATCCATCATCTTCCGTCGATCCTCCATCCTCGACTGTCCCCCCTCTATCTCAAATACGCTTCACGTAACAAAGTGACTAATGGATCATCTGGAGGATGAGAAGCGCTAGATGGACCAACGTGAGACAGGCCAACACGAGATGGACCAGCTCCATCAGAGCCTTATGGTAGATCATTAGCAACATGATGAACTTATGACGGCTGATTCTATGTAGCAAGACGACCTACCAAACAGATAAATAAAAAAATTTAAATACTCGAATCACTACCAATTTTTATCATAAATTATATGTATCACTTTTCGAAACCTGTCATGAAAACATCATATTCTTCTGTACAATAGAGACTCCTCCGTCGCAGGAATCCCTGGTTAATGATAGTCGGATACTCATAGGAGACCAGCTCGTCATCCAAATTCAGCTGAAAATACTGCATGAGTCGGATGATGATCATGTCATGGGGAATGCCCATCATACTATGGGCATGGACCTGAAACCAATGTCTTATAATAAGAGCTCTTATGTAGCAAAACGATGGACATGATGATCGACTGAATGATATCATATATAGGCCGAATGCTTAGTTTTTTATGCCTCCGCCTCAATGCGTACAATCAACCATCATAAAACGAGGCATCCCCACTCTCCGTAAGCCTCGATCCTAGTACTCTACCCATGGTAGCTCTCTGATCAAGTCATATTTTGTACTATCAGCCCAAACTACATACCCTTCACAACCGGACATCATAATACCTCACATATCAAGTCAGAGGTAATATTCAACCTCCTCCCGAATAACTAAGTAGAAAATTGAAAATGATGTTTCTGAATCATTTTTCGGATCGATGTTATTGATGAACATCCGACATAATCGAGCATACACTAGGACGTCTATAGTATAGATGATGTCTCATCTCACCTCCCGCAGTAGATGGATATCTCCATATTGTGTAATATCTTATATATCCACTTTATATGCCCAACAATAGGCCGTGCAATCCAGACATTCTGGTATCCATTGAAATATTCATTGTTTGGGAAGTAATAAGGAAGACAAGTTCGGATTTCGGTGAAAGTTTGAAGAAAACTTCGGATTCCTAAGTAACTTCGGAGAAAAGTTCGGATTTCCTAAATTTTGATGGATAATTCAGATATTTTTATCGTATTATGTGAATATTTCGGAGACCTCAGCCTTTATATCACTTCGGATATTCGAAGTTTTAAAAAAATAAAAATAAAATTCAGTGTAGATTTCGGAGAATTTGGATTCTCCGAAATCTACTTCGGAGAAAATGATCATTCTGATAAAATTCAAACATTGTGACTCATTTTATCAAACATAAAAATAAATAAAAAAAAAAAAAAGCCTAGTTTTACCAATTCCCAAAATAAAATGCAAGTGATAATTCATTTGCAATAAATTATACATCAATCTTATAAAAGTAATTAATTCACGTATATATGCTGCGAATTCTTGAGGAACACACAGTGGAAATTTAATTTAATTTAATAATTTTTTTTTAATGATTTTCAATCCAAGGATCTCATCATCATGCATGGTTCATGGTAAAAATCAAAATATTGATCAAGAAAATAGAATTTTACACCAGTTTTTAATGGAAACTTGAATCTTTCTTGATTTTCTTTTGTTCTTGAATTCGTATTGGTGAATTTTTGATTGAGCCACCCATGTGTGTCGCCTCTGATGATGTTGATCCATATAAAATAGAAAATTGAAGCTTCAAGATTTCTCTAAATCTTTAACTGTGTCTTTAATGAGAATGCTAAAAAGAGAGGGCTAATTTGATGCTTGAGGGGGATTTTGATTAATTTGAAGAATTTTCTCTCTTATTCTTGCGTGTAATGGCTGGTCATGAGGTTTATATAAGCCCATCTATTAGGTTATGATCTTCCTCGTTAGCGATGTGGGATATTGCAATATTTCCCCTGAAAGACCTCACGATCTCATGAGGGGCAATTGAAAATAGAACAGAATGAAATCTTATCAATCCACACATCGGGTTACGAGTTGATTCTGATATCATCTGTAACAACTCAGACCTAGCAACCAAGTAAAAATTATCCACTTTGAACACATATCCCGTCGTGGATTTATTATTGAACTTTACAACCCAAAATATATTTACTAGATTAGGAGAACATATGACTTATATATCAGTTCATCATCTTCCTCGCTAGCGATGTAGAACAGTGCAAAAATATAAAGAAACAACATAGATTGACCTCCAAAATACAGTGATACTGTTTCTGAGATTGCACTCTAACCACAACAGTTTTGAACAACAAAATGGAAAAAGTGGACAAAAATAAAGAAAAATTCTACAAACATCCATGTAAGAGGTCTTAAGATTGGGCTCATTTAGAGGATTTGCACAGGTCTTCGGATTGGGCTCCTCAATTGAACTCGGACTCGTGAACTTATTACCACTCTAAAATTGGTTTTCTTAATATATAATAACCAATTCTTGCTCTCTCTTATTTCCAACGTTTGGAAATTTGAAACACATGTTATTTATTAATTTGATCTTCTCATATTCAACAACTAACTCATTGCCTTGGGGGGCTGCAATCTATGAATCTATTTTATATAAACTGACGAGAAGCGACCACATCATCACGCTACCATTATCGATGTTTGAACTTCCGTTCGCCAAAAAGCGAGGGAAAAAAGACCAGCAAATGTTGTTGGTGTAAAATAGCAGCTACTGATGCACGCTACTCCCATCAATCATTCTCTTCACCATCGGCAAATCTACAGAATGATGGCGGCATTTAGGGGTGGCAGAAAAGCCCGAAGCCCGGCCCGGCCCGGGGTGGAAAAAATCCGGGCCAAAAAAAAAAAAAAAAAGCATATATATATATATGTTTGTATCATTTTTATTTGTTTTTAGTATTTAAATTGTTAATTTATCAATGAAACTTGTGATTTATTTATAAATTGTCTTTGTATATAATGTAAATGTATTTTATATTTATTTTATATATATATATTTTTTTTAAAAATTCGGGCCCAAAAAAAGGCCGGGCCGGGCTTGTCAAAGCCCGGACCCGGCCCGGCCCGTTGCCACCCTTAGTGGCATTTCACCACCAACAGTCAGGTTTGATGTCGAAAACAAATGGTGGTTAGTTTTTTTTTTTTTTGGTCAATAGAAGCTTATATATTTGTATTTGACATGATTACGTATGATTATATGTTTCTGATAATGATTATCTGTTTATGACATGATAAATTGATAAATAAGTTGTAAACGAGTAAACATGTTAACATTAAACGATTACACGATTTTAATTATGTCGTAAGTATTTTTATATGTTTGGTTTCAAAACACAAATACCTCACAATTGATATAAATGTGACATGAATACAACATGATTATTAATCGTATCATTTTATGTCAATCCGAAATTCAAAAATTTATATGATACATTGTACACGTGTCATATAATCGTATCAAGACCCATATTACCACCCCTACTCCAATGAGACTTAAATTGTGAGATTTGTGATGAGTAAACGTAGTGAGACCCAATTGCAATTGCGTAAATCTATCATTGCATTACAAAGAAAGTAAATAAATATCATAAATACAATTGGCTTCTAGAAGCTAGCCTTAAGTTACCTTAGAAGCCCAGGGACGTCTCAATCCCATTGTATTTCGTGAAGTGCAAAACAATCATGGGCTTGGCTTGGCTTAGCTCCAGGGATGGTCGTGAATCTTTAAAAGTTCTTAAATGAATTTTTAAAATATATACTTTTAATATTAAAGAATTTCAACCGACTGCATGTGTCAGCGTAAACTATCTTCAAAACCACTATATATATATTATATATATATATATATATATAGGGAACTCCAAGGGGTTGCCTCAATGGTAAAGGCTTTGAGTTTGAGTGTTTTGTTCCCTCTCAGATTCAAGGTTCGAATCTCACTAGATGCATTTCTTTGGGGTCATGCCCCCTGGTGTGAAAAGTCAGCGGCTTACCCTGATCTGTGTTGGGAAACTTCTGAGGGCACGGGGCACAGTTCCCGGGGATTAGTCGAGGTGCGCGTAAGCTGGCCCGAACACCTCGGTTATCCAATATATATATATATATATGGAAATGCTAACGAGTGCCTTAAGGGTACTTGTTAAAAATCCATTTAAGGAAAATTTTGATAGGAAAAATGAAAAAAAATCATTAATGATTTGACAGTTTTTTTTCATTTCCCATAAAAATGATGTCAAAACTTTCTTTAAATGGATTCTTAACGAGTACCCTTATGGCACTCGTTAGCATAACATATATATATATATATATATATAACTAACAGTAGGATACACAGTATGTGATGTGTGACTGAGTTATCTTCTTGTCTTCATTATTATTAATTGCATTTATATACAAACCAAATTCATCATCACTAAGCTTATATATATATATATTAATGGCGTCTTGTAACTGTTACTGGGTTGCAGTGTCAGTGCTTCTGCTGGTAATAGCAGGAGGCTGCTGCTTCGTTAATGGAGGAAATGTGACATATGATGCAAGATCCCTCATTATTGATGGCCAAAGAAAAATTCTCTTCTCTGGTTCTATTCATTATCCTCGCAGCACCCCTCAGGTCTGTAACTGTCTGATTTTTACTACAATACATTAATTTCTTTCTTTTTCTTCTTCATTCAATTCAAATTCTTAAATGCAATTCAAGACTATGCAGGGTCGGTCCTAATATCATCGAGATCCATTTTTTATATTTCGAAGTCCTTAATCATAGGATAATATTTTTTAAAAAAATTTGGGACCCTTGACCATTATTTCTTTAGGAACCGACTCTAATTGTTGGGGTTGTTGCCGTTTTTGTAATATTTTGTTTCGTTTTCGTGCGGATACAAGGTAAAGTATTAATATTTTACCGTATAATTTTTTTTATACGATAAAATATTAGTAATTTATCGTGTATCCGTATGAAAAATTCATGCGGACAACCACACCACAGTCACTGCAAAATGGTCACGAGCAGTATGAAAGCATTAATTAATTATTTAAAATTGATGAAATTTGGATGCAGATGTGGCCATCACTGATAGCCAAAGCCAAAGAGGGAGGCCTAGATGTAATTCAAACTTATGTGTTTTGGAATCTTCACGAGCCTCAACCTGGTGAGGTAAGTCCCTCATTATATTTACATTTCTAACGCGATAGTTAAATGTTAATTTATTATCCGTTGATCACAAGTTGAAATCCTGGAAACAATCTGTATATATAAAAAAAAAATTAATAAGTAAAATTACGTATATTAGGATTCTACTTATAGCGAAAGCTTTATGCACGGATTACGACCTGATTTGGGTTTGTTTTTGTTTTGGGTTTATGAACGTACAGTATGATTTCAGTGGAAGAAATGACTTGGTAAGATTTGTCAAGGAAATTCAAGCACAAGGCCTTTATGTTACTCTTAGAATTGGACCCTTCATTGAGAGTGAATGGACTTATGGGTAATTAATTAAGATTAATCTTAATTATTTAAATTATATCATCACTGTATAGTTTTTAATTAGTTTCTGATTTAATTGTAAATGTGATAATTTTTCACAGGGGATTTCCGTTTTGGTTGCATGACGTACCTGACATTGTTTATCGATCTGATAATGAACCCTTCAAGGTAATTAGTTATGAAAATTACATTTTACTCAGAAGTAACAATTTAGGTGGAAATGTTCATTTTTAAAAAGATATGTGGACTACTGATAATTTTTTTTTTTTTAAAAGGTAATTTTTTTTCGAATTTTTACTAAAATTTAGGTGGACCATTGATAATTTCTAAAAGAAAAATGACTATAGAATCGAGAATAATTCTGGGACAGCCTACATAGACGGTCGTTGAGGCTCTTAAATTTGGGTCGCAATTAGATGCCTTAAAATTAAAGAAAAGTTAATACTTATTACAACAAAAAAAAACCCAAAAAATAATTTATCTTTAATTAATAGATGAATACATAATTTAAAAATTCATTTAATACTTTCCATAACTGAAGGCCGCCCTATGCATATAATGAAAGCATTAGGAGTCAAAAGCACTATTTTTGTAATACTTCTAAACTAACCCTAAGTAACTTAATTATTATGGATTTATATGAAACCATTGAATTGGCCATATTGATTAATCAAGAAAGAATTTTGAGTTCAAATCCGTGAACTTAATTTGCTGTCAAAGATCACAACACTTTTTTTTTTGAATCATTAGAAATTCTCACCGCCAAACCATCTAATACGAATTTAAGCGGAATAAGTAAAATTTTCGATTGTCTCAGGCTCTTATAAGAAACACACTTCTTGGATTCGAATCCAATACTTCAAGATGAGATCCCGAACCCTAAAAGATAATTCAACAAAGCTGTACAACATCAACATGTGTCATTTGTGAACTTTTAATTCTTTTGTTGGTTACTCAATTGCTTTCCCGTGAACATAAACATACTCCTCATAAAGTCATTTGTCACGTTCAAAAGATGAGCAACTAATGAAAATACAAAAATACCCCTAAAAATTAAAGAGTCTAGGGAATCCCTACTCATGGTGCAGATTATTGGGTTTGATTTTAGAGGGGATGATTTTTTTCAACCAGTCCAGATCTAACAAATTAAAATTTTCGTCCTCGAGTTTGTGACTCCACATCCGATTTTTTTTTTTAATATACGTGTGTATTTTTATCTTTTAATTTGATCATCGGTTTATTAAAATGATGTCAAAGACTATTTTATATATATATATATATGAATTTAAAATTACAATGAGAGACTTTATATATGCATTATACAACTATCATATTAAATATACAACAACACAACTACTAACTACACACTACACAACTATCAATTACACAACTAACATTTCCCCTCAAAGTCAAGGTGGTTTAGACGAAACCAAATTGAGTTTGGAAACAAGTGTAGTGTAACATCCCGGAAGAAAGGATTTGGTGAAAACATCAACTAACTGATCAGTGGATTGGAGATACATCAAGGAAATAGTGCCACGAGCAACGTGTTGGCGAATGAAATAACAATCGATTTCAATGTGTTTGGTGCGGTAATGAAAAAAAACATAATTATGTGCTATTCAATAGTACTTTTGTTGTCGCAATAAAGAGTGAGAGAGGATGGTTGAGAGATTCACATATCTTCTAGAAGCCAACGTAACTATAGAAGTTCAGTTGTAGTAGCAGCAACAGCTCTATATTCAGCCTCAGTACTCGAGCGGGCAACCAATGTCTGTTTCTTGCTGCGCCAAGAAATAAGCGAGTCACCAAGAAAAATACAATAACTCGTAGTTGATGTGTATTAACATTTGCTTGAATTTAGAATCACAATGAGAGGTCTTTATATAGGCATTATACAACTACCATATTAAATATACAACTACACACTACACAACTACCAACTACACAACTAACAATATATATTAAAAAAATTATTAGTCATATTAAACCATCACTTCAATTTATTTATTTATTTATTTTGGAAATGTTGAAAACCTCGCTGTTAAAACACTCGACCTGAACTTAAGCGGAGTAGGTAAAACTCTTGACTGTCCTACACTTTTACAAGAAATACACTCTGTAAATCTAGCACCTGACAACCAAATTCTAAGTCATTTACCACTAAACCACACTTATTCAGGCTAAACTATCACTTCAATTCTTTATGCCAATTCATCAAATTAATTATTAAATCAGAAGTATTTGTATTGATTTTATTAATCCAATATATGTAAATTAATAATATCATTTGTAGTTTTACATGCAAAACTTTACAACAAAAATAGTGAACTTGATGAAGTCAGAAGGTTTATATGCTTCACAAGGAGGACCAATAATACTCTCACAGGTGAGTAAGTGAATTTTTTTTTTTTTTATCAATTAATTTCCAAAACTTATAAAGTTTTGTAATTACAAAATTAATATGAAAATTGATTTATAATTAAAAAATATATTAATGTTGTATAGATTGAGAATGAATATCAAAACATTGAGAAAGCTTTTGGTGAAAAAGGACCTTCATATGTTATTTGGGCAGCAAAAATGGCAGTGGAGCTTGAAACTGGTGTGCCATGGGTTATGTGTAAGCAAACTGATGCCCCAGACCCTGTGGTAATTAATTAATTAATTAATTAAGCTTTAATCATTTAATTAATTTGGTTATAAAAACAATTTAGGGGTCATTTAGAAAGTTGCTTATTTATTTATTAATTAATTTGCAGATAAATACATGCAATGGAATGAGATGTGGAGAAACTTTTACAGGGCCTAACTCACCAAATAAGCCATCAATGTGGACAGAAAATTGGACATCTTTGTATGTTATCAAAAACTATTGGTTTCATGTGCAAATATCATTACTGCTTTTAATCAATGTGGAGAAAGTTTCTTTTTAAGAGATAGTCTTCCCGATAGGTCAGATCGGCTACATAAATTTTTTGACGCCATAACACTTTATCATGAATCATTCTCTCATTAAACTCGATAGCATATAAGTCTCTCTTTATGATTTGTTTTCTATATAAATTTAAATATTCTCTGACTTCGCTCCTCCGTAGGTTACAAAATGATGGATATAATAGGTTTAACCGAGTTATTTTTTTTTATTTTTTTTTTATCAAGTTATCAAGTATATGGAGGAGAGCCATACATAAGGTCTGCTGAAGACATTGCATTTCATGTGACACTTTTTATTGCAAAAAATGGAAGCTATATCAACTACTATATGGTATGCCATCTCTTGCTTAATTGATTTTAAATTATGCATGTCTTAATTTATTCAAAAGTAATTAAATGGAATATATTAATTAAAAATGTTTTAACATTAATTAAATTAATGTATATATAGTATCATGGAGGAACAAACTTTGGAAGAACAGCATCTGCCTACATTATAACAAGTTATTATGATCAAGCTCCACTAGATGAATATGGTAATTATATTTTAATTGACACATTTCATATTTCAATTAATTATTTAATTAATTGGATTGAAATAATATTACAGGATTAACGAGGCAGCCAAAATGGGGGCATCTTAAGGAATTGCATGCTGCCATTAATTCATGTTCCCAAACTTTGCTGCAGGGAAAGCCAAGTAATTTTTCACTAGGTCAACTTCAAGAGGTATCAATCCAATTACATCATATATTAGTTTTGTTTATCGGAAAATCGAACTGAGGCCTTGAGGCACGCCTCAGTCGCCTGGTGGTGGCTGCCGCCTCAAGGCAATCGTCTCAGGCTGTATTTTGGTGCGTAATCATGTTTCACGTCGCCTCAGATCGTGATGTCGCGAGGCGGATCGACTCGGACGTCTTGATCCAAACCATAAAATAATTATCAAATTATATATATATATAATATATATATATATATATATATATATAGGGATACTCAAGTCGGGAGTTTGACTCCCAACTTCAGTTCCGATAATTTGAAAATGCCAAAAGAAACAAGGGGGAAAACCCTAATCCTAAAAATTATAAAACTTCTTTATATGATATGTATTAGGGAGCTGAAGTGGAGACTTTCACTCCCAATTTCTGCTCCCAATGAAACAAATGAAATATGACTTTCACCCCTATGGATTTGATTATTATATTTCAATTGTATTTTTATATTTTTTATTTTGATTTTCATCAAAAGTCATATTTTTAGACACCAAAAGTCACGTTTTTTAACACTAAAAGATACCAAAATTTGGTTATTCAGTGTGAGATTTCAATTTAATTTTCATTTCTCTTTCGGGGGTGTTGCCCTCGAGTCAACCCATTGCGACCTGACCGGACATGTCAATCCCCAATGCGTCAATGTCAAACAATAACCGAATCAAAATGAATTTATGATAGTTATATTTTATAACATCTTATATTGATAAATTAACAATCCTATGTTAAATATATATCCGAATTCGATAATATTTGGTACATTCTCTCAATAACGTGGGTTTGACATTTGATGCATATGAATGGAATATATAATATTTGAATCTTTCTTTTAATGTATAGTATATGTGATCATGTATTCTCATTGACAATTATGACATATTTTTTTGACATTTGTGTGTTATAATTTTTTTCATATTTAGATTTAGGCTTCCGCTTCGATTGCTTTGTCTCAAACTAAAATCGCTTCATATCGCATACTGAGTTTTCGAACTTTGGTTTTGTTAAACTATGATTAAATTAAATTGTACTCATAGGCGGAACTATATAGAGATCTGAGTTAAGGGCGTATAAATTTTTATTCGACTTGACTTGCACGAGATTTGAGAACCAAAAAAAATTCAAGTTGACCTGACCCCATTTGACCGGTCAAATTACATATTTAG
>SKCR01038957.1:0-87134 GCA_019454045.1 Zanthoxylum bungeanum | reverse complement strand
TTTTAGATATAGTATTCATCTTTCATAAATGATGATTCCTTAGTCGAAAGAGAAATTAATTAGAATGTCTAGTCAATCTTATGCATCATATGATGATGTCATAATGAATAATGTATTGTGTATGATTAAAGATATCAATTTAATCCCAATTGTTACAAGTTATTTTGATAAGCTTTAGACCATAGGATGAGTCTTGAAACATGTTCTTTACTATCTTTGAGATATTAAGAATGAGTTTCTCATTCATGTAGATTATAGTCTGCAACCATTAGGGTCGAGTTAGATTTGAGTCTCATTGTGACGGTAGACGGTCTACGTCATATAGAGTTAGAAAATATGTAGTGGGAGTATCACAGATGATTCTACTGTGTGAGTGGAATTAGTTACAACTTATGAAGTTGTATAGTGACATTATAGATTATAATATTTGATATTAGTGTTGTGCTTGCGGTTGTCTGTATAATATTTTGGATTTGATCATTAAATACTTAGACAACTCAATATCTGTAGCACAATAATAATGTCGCATCTGAGTCATATTAATATAGAACTTAGGTTCTAAAACATATGAATGATGCTGGCCAAAGGAAACATTTATGTTTATTGGACAAACTCAAAGTGTAATAGCGGACCTACTCGATGTTTCCTTCCTCCTAAATACTAGGTGAACTTTTGAGGGCCATGCGCATTTACACATTTAGATGTGTACATGATATCGTGGATTGGCACTAAAGCAAGTGGAATAAATTGTTAGGGTTGGTGTTTAGAGCGCCAATCAGAATCGTAATTATATCCGATTCATAAATACGAAAAATATATTATTCCATAACATTACTTATTTATGGTCGCACCTATTGTCTTTTATTATATATATTCGAACCAATTTAATTAGATTGAAACTAAATCCGATTTAGTGATATATATATATTAGACAAAAACATTAGAATATATAATATAATGCACAGTTACAAAGTAGTTTATAATTGATATTGGGAAGTGTCAATACTAGAAGTATATTCTCAAATAAAGTTCATGGTCAAAATTTACTAACACGGGTCGGTTAGTAAAATCCGCTGAGACTAGTACATGTCGTATATCGAGACTAGGTCTAATGATTTATCCCCAATAAACCATGAGTCTCGAATGACTCGTATTAAGTATTTATTTGATAAAAAATGAACGACCCATTGAAGATTTCCTAATAGATGGTATACCAACGTCAATATGAATCTTCTCGAGTCGAGTAACATAATGATCATTCGACTTGAGATACCGCTGTGGATATATGAGTTATTCTCCACACTTTGATGACAGTCACATCACCGATCTATTTAGATTAGACCCCCACATGTTCATTGGGTGTGGACTCATGCTCATGATATCCTGTGAGTGTTAGATAGAATCCGTCAGTCCTGAGCACATGGCATAAATATCCTGCACGTGTTTACGATCTGTTAAAACCATGACAGTGGCACACTACGGAAGGGAGTTCTGAGTGTTATTTTAGAGATCACAAATTTATAAGTCGACTGTATTATACCTAAGGGATTTGACATTCCTATATATATCTGCGGTATAATATGGATAGCCTGTGATAGAGAGATTATACGTATGCGATGACCTCGACTTGCATAGTTCAGCGAGATTATCCATGGCCATCATAATTTACGAGTGGGTGAATTATGGATACAGAATTGGATTATGTGACGAATAAACCTAAACTTAGAGAGTCACACAATATGAAGTGTACTTGTTGAGCACTTGGGCAACACGTTATGAATAATACAGACTATTCATAATATTTATTCAGATTAAATGAGTTAATTGTAATCGTTTAATCGTTAAATGAAATTACACATGCTTGGGGGCATTTCAATCATTTAATAAATAATGTGTATTTATATCTGATATAAAAATTGATTAGATATACATTAATTAATTGTCAAATAATATCTTGACACATGTCATTAATATTTATATTTTATATTTTAATGTAAATAAAAATACATATATAAAAATATTTATATTAATTAATTATTTGATTATTAAATAATTAAGTAATTAAAAATAAAATATCCAATTGTCATCATTAGCTTGATAAATGGTGAGAGGTTACAAATGGCATGACATTTAAAGGTTATAGTTATCAAATTGAATTTGATAACTTAAGGCTTATTAAATAATCTGCAAATGACCATTATGCCCCTACCCTTGTTCACGCCAATTGTAGTATAAAAGGGAAAATTATTTTTCTTTTTTCATTAATGAAAACCTAGCCATCTTCAACCTTAGAAAATACACCAAAGAAAGTAGAGAGAAAATAATCAAAACAAGAACAAAAACTTGAAGAAAGCTTAAAGATTAAAGGAAATCTTTAATATTTTTTAACCTAGAAAATTGTTTTATTATTCTTGTGTGATACAAATATTGTCGATATTCTTTTTCACTCTAAAATTTGGGGGTTTTTGATTTGGTCAATGGAGTTGGTGGCTAGATGCATGTGTGAATTGATATTGAGTAATATTAGTGTAATATTAATTCAATTTTTTCATATGATGATTGGTTGTCATTTCAGAGTGTTATGACCACTCTAAAAATATCTAGAATTGCTCTTGAGTTCTTCATTTGTGGTGGTTTTGATTAGTGTAGAGATTAATAAGATTAATGTTGAGAAAATTATATTTTAGTATAAAAAATTGATTAATTTTGTTCCCTGTTCAGATATGGAAATTTTAGAATTTTAGTGATGAAAATTATGATATTTAAATGTATTGGATGTGTATTGGGCATTAGAATAATTATCGAAAATTATTTCAGAGTGAATATACGCGAAAATGGTGAAAAACGGCGTTACCGGGTATCTTTTGAGCTAACCGGATAACAGCTGCCCGGGTAGCCCACGAACTGCCCAAGTACTATTAGGGCTGACCTGGGCTGCTTCGTGTGGTATTGGTTGGTCGGTTCGGTCGTAAACATGTTTTATGCTATTTTGCAGAAAAACATTTTCGTCGTACTGTTTTCTAAATTATTTATATCTTTATTTGATATCGAATAAAATATTTAGGCTAAATATGAATGAATTATTCATATAGGATATTGAATAATTTATTCGATAATTTTAAAAAATTTTAAACTATGATTTCGTCCGAACCACGCTTCCGCCGCGTATGACCCCAATAAGTTTCCTACAAGGCAAGAAGGCACTGAGGAACAAATGGGTGAAGAAAAATGGTAGCAGAAGAGTACAATGCAGAGATACAATGAAGTGTCTTATGTAGGGGCACAACGAAGTATGTTGTGTAGAGACACAAACGTCATGTCAATAAAGGTGGTCACTTGAGACAAACTAGAGCTGTGCAGAGACATAGCCAGGATAACTGTCAGATGACAATCATTTTGGATGCAATAGGAGGGGGAAAATTGTTGAATCCAGCTGCCATAATCTTTATTATCAAAGATTATGGTTACCATTGTCAAAATTAATTGCCACATTTTGACAATGGTGCAAACCACCAAAATAACTTTAAGTGAGTTTGTATTTTTGTTGACAATTTAGTTCTTAGAAATGACTATAAATTGAGCGCTCATTTAAGATCTCAAATCATTCACAACAAGCTCAAGAAGCTCCAAGTAAGAGACCTTAGTGAGAAGCTCCAAGTAAGAGAGCATAAGGTGTTTTTTCCAAGTAAGAGAACTTAAAGAGTTGCTCCAAGTAAGAGAGCAAGATTCTGGAAGCTCCATGTAAAGAGAGCTTGGTAGTAGGGGTGTGCATTAATCGGTTTTAACCGATTAACCGAACCATTCCGACCCATTTTTTTTTTATAACGGTTCGGTTATTGTGATTAAATCGGTCTTTACGGTTAATTTTTTTTTTTAAACTTTTTTGGTTATTCAGTTACGATTATGAGATTCGTATAACCGAACCGACCGATTAACCGAAATATATACATGCTTCAAAACCCTAAATAAGTAAATAACAAACTTTCATAGACCGATTGTTAGATAAATTGTTAAAACCGAAAATTATTAAATTATTGGCTATTAAGAAACCCAAATTTTCGTAATATTGGGTTAAATATTAATTTTGATGAATATGAATTTATATTTGTGTTAAATTGCTTTGTTGAATGTTGAGTTGATGAATTTATATTTGTTGCACTGGTTAATAACCAAATTAACCAAAACCGACCGAAATACAATGGTTAAATTGGTTAATGGTTATGTGTCATAATATGGTTAAATCGGTTACACATTTACTTAACCGAAAAATTTCGGTTCATTTAAAAAAACAAGGATTAACCGACCGAACCGACCGATGCACACCCATACTTGGTAGAGAGTATAGTTATAAGTGAGGTTTTTTGTACAAGTTCTGTAATACTTGTAAAATCTATTAAAATAGTAATAGAGAATATTTATTTTTCCTCATAAAATACTTTTCAATGATCAGAGAATCACAACAGCTGCTGTAATCAGTGCTTTTAACCCTAAGAAGGGTGAGATTGTCCTTGCTCAGTTTAATTTAGATAATTCCTGGAATCGAGATATGGTGAGTGAGCCCTATTACCTTCATTACAATTTTCTAAAGAGGAAACTTACATGTAATAGGGTTATAGGACTGTCAGCCAATTATAAGAGCTGAGGACTTTATTTGTTTACTCATTTAAGCAAATCTTATATTGAGTGCAAATGTGGGTGTGGGAAGTATGATGTGAGTTATAAAGCTTATGAGGACCAAAAGTATATCATAGAAAAGGCAATTTACTATTTTAGGGTTTATCCATCTGTAAATTACTGGTCATGACTAGTTGATAAGGGAAATTTTGGCGAATGATACATCAAGACCATCAAAAGCTTTTTGAAAATAATTTTCTTTGCTTCTCAAATTATGTTTGTTAAGTTCTGTTGGTAGTGGTGAAGAGGTTATTCGCAGCAGAGGCGTGGTTCGAGCGAAATCATAAATTTAAAAATTTTAAACTTACTGAATAAATTATTCGATATCGTATGTATATAATTTATTCATATTTCACCTAAGCATATTATTCTATATCAAATAACGACTTAATTAATAATGAAAATATTACAAAATTTATATGGAAATGATTTTTCGTAAAATTGCATAAAAATATATTTTAGTCGAACCGACCAACCGAGACCACACGAGGGCTGCTCAGGTCAGTCCTAATAGTATTTGGGCAGTTCATAGGCTTCCTAAACAGTGACCAATTCATTGTTTGGACAGCCGTTACCTGGTAAGTTCAAAACTCACCTGGTAATGTAGTTTTTCATCGTTTTCACTTATTTTCATTCCGAAATAATTTCCAGAAATTATCCTCCAGAAATTATCCTAACTCCCAATACACATCCAAAATATTCAAATGATATATTTTTCATCACAAAATTTTTAGAATTTCCAAGTCTAAAATAATGAGCAAAAATTATCATTTTTCATGCTTTAAATTCAATTTTCTCAAGACTAATCAAATTAATCTTACACCAAATCAAAGTCACCACTAATGAAGAACTCTAAAACAATTCTAGGCATAAAAAGAGTGATCATTACACTCTAGAATTGAAGCCAAGTTGTCCAACAATAAATTGAACATAAATTTCACTCATTTAGTTCAAAGTATATCTATATATACTCAAAGCCACACAATCCATCATCCAAATTAAAAAGCCCCAAATTTAAGAAACCAAAAGAAACCCTAGAATAATTTTAGTATCCCAAGAAAAAAAACAAACTTTAAAAGCTTAAGGATATCAAAGATTACCTCATGAATGTTCAAAATTCCACGAGCTTTGTTCTTGATATATGCCTTTCATTTTGTCTCTCAAAGCACAATTTTAAGCTCTCTCACCCAACAAACAAGAAAAAGAAATCATATTTCACTTTATATTTTGGTAGTGGCATTAGGTGGGGTTGTTTTGGTCATTCACAAAAATAATTTAAATTTATTAAAATGTTTGAATGACAATGACAATGATATTTCATTTAACATATATTACATTAGTATATACATTAAATAATTAAAATCACTTTACACATGTAGAATAAATAATAAAACTCAAACATTACCCTAATAACGACTATTATTATTTACTTTACATGTGTTAATAAATAATTTATCAATTAATTTGTATCTAATCTAATTATATATCAAATACAAATACATATTAGAACAATAAAATTATCCCGACATGTGTAAATTCATTTACTGATTAAATAATTCGAATTAACTGATTTAATCCGATAAAATATTATGAATAATCAAAATTATTCATAATACATTGTCCAAGTTCTCAACGAGTACACTTCATATTGTGGCACTCTCCATCACGAAATCATTTATGTGTCCATAATTCACCCATTCGTAAATTATGACGGCTATGGATAATCTCACTGAATTATGCAAGTTGATATCATCGCATAAGTATAATCCATCTGTCACAGGCTATCCGTATTATATTGGTGAGAACGTCAAATCCTTAAGATATAAAATAGTCGACTTACAAATTTGTAATCTATAAATAACACTCAGAACTCGCTTCTGCAGTGTACCACATCCATGGATTTACTAGATTGTAAACACGTGCATGATACTTATGCCTTATACACATGATATAAGTGCAATACATATGTATGCTATCTGATACCCACCGGATATCATAAGCATCAGTCCACACCCAACGAACATGCGGAGGTCTGATCTAAATAGATCGGTGACGTGACTGCCATCAAAGTGTTGAGGATAACTCATATATCCACCGTGGTATCTCAAGTCTAAGAACCACTATGCTACTTAACGCGATAAGATTCTTATTGACGTTGGTGTACTATATATTTGGAAATCATCGGTGAGTCGTTCAGTGTTTATCGAATAAACACCTATATGTCTATACAAGTCTCTGAAGAATCATGGTTCACTTGGATAAACCATCGGACTAAGTCTCGATATACAACATGTACTGGTCTCATCAGAATTTATTAATTGACCCGTGTCAGTAAATTTTGAGCAGATACTTTATTTGAGAATATAAAAATTATAATGACGCTTCCCAATGTCAATTACAATCTATGTTGTAACTGCGCTCTACGTTTTAAATTATCGGGTCTTTGTCTAATATATACATATCACTAAACTGGATTTAGTTTCAATCTAATTAAATTTGATCGAATTTATATATAAAAAAGACAATAGGTGCTATCATAAATACACAATATTATGGAAAAATGAATTTTTCATATTCATGAACCAGACATAAATATGATCCGGATTGGCGCTCCGAGCACCAACCCTAATAATTTCTCCCACTTGCTCTAGTGCCAATCCATGGAATCATACACACGTCATAATGTGTATCGTATACGCATGGCCCTCAAGAGCTCACCTAACACTAAAGAGGTAGGCATGAAAAGTAGGTATGCTATTATATTTTGAGTTTGTCCAACAATCCCAAATATTTCCCTTGGCCAACATCATTCATATTTTGTAGAATCTAAGTTCTACATCAATATGACTCAGATGCAACATGACCGGCGTAAACACACACGTATAACGCAAGCGCACGTATCGTTCAAGTAGTATAAAAAATATCGATCCCACGAGGACTTAATTCCTACTGTTGTTATTAATTATTGAATCTATTTATTTACAAATATCTAATTGAGGGTGAAGAGAATGATTGTTTGATTGGTTGAAAGTGGTTTTGCAAAAATAAAATAAAAACAGACTCAAAAGAAAATACTAAGGAAAATAAAATAAAAGACACAAAGATTTAGGGTTGTGAATTATTCTAATATCATTTAAATGATGAAGTGATTATTTTATGTTTGTGTAATAAATCAGTTTACTAACCTGGAACACTAAATTATGTGTAAGCCTCTGTCGATGGTCAGACACAAATACCCAGTTTAACCCAATTGAACCATATGTCTATGTCAACCAAATTATCTGGATTCATTAAGTTTAAGTTCCAATTATGGCTACCCCCGCCCGACAGGTATATTCCTATCCTGTAAGGAAATCTATTAAAAGGTTATCTATCCTCAAGGAAGATCGTGGGCTATTAAGTCTAAGGCTGAAACCTAAATCCCTATGTCTAGTTCATTTTAGATTTACCACATCAATCTTATTGGTGATCAGACAACAAGAAGCATTAAGCTTAAGACTTAATAAGTAAACCTTTAATTACCCAAATTATAAAATAACCCCTTATAAACCGGTGATATTAGAATTCATCACAACCCCAGATAACTAACACATAACTAGGGCTAGTAACAACTTAAAAGTAAAAGACATAAAGTAAAAATACTGAAAAGTAAAAGACATAAAGTAAAACTGAAAAGTAAAATAAAATAAAATGCTAAGGTGAAAGAAATTACTTTTACTACTACTAATTTAGATATCTCCCATAAAATAATATATAAACTTGTGATAATAATACCAACCGACCATATAGGCGGTATCATGATTAAGTCAAATTAAGTCCAACCAGCCATAAGGCGGAACCAAAATTAAATTGCCAACCGACCAATCTGGCGGTATCATTTTTAAGTCAATATTTTAAATAGTGAATATATTATTTTTAAGGGAGATTAATCTAAATAGTAACAGTAAAAGAATTACCTTTCACCCTAGCTAGGGGAGTTACCTCCTCATGGTAAATAGTAAAAACTGTAAAAAGTAAAAAGTAAAAATTAAATTACTTTTATTACAAAACGTAATTAAAATTATTTACAAAACTAAAAACTAAAAATAAAAAAAAAACTAAAAAAAACTAAAGAATCTAGAGAGAGAAACTCTCTCTTTAAAAGGAATTGAAGAGAGAGGAAGGTGCAATGAATTCTGAAATCTCGAGCTCAATTATAGGCCTCGATAGGATCCAGCGTCGCGACGCCGGATTTGTCGACGTGGCACGCTCTGGTTCGCTGGTTTGAAGATTCGGATAGATGATAAGGTGACACGTGGCAGAGTGGTTGGGCTTCAATTATTGTGACACGTGGCGGCTTCTGATTGGTCGCTGAGATTCTTATCCGCCACGTGTCAGATAAGGATAGGATATCCAATAATTGATGCTGACGTGACGGTGATGTGGCGGTGACGTGGCAGTGACGTGACGACGACGTGGCGATAGTGTGGGAAGAGACTGTCGGCACCATAGAATTGCGACACGTGTCACTTCCTGATTGGCTGATGATGATGTGGCATGACACGTGGCAATTTGACTTGTTGACTTGCTGACGTGGCTGATGACATGGTGACGATGTGGCGACACGTGGCGATGATGACTGTCGGCACCGTAGGATGCTGACACGTGGCACGGCGCACGTTAGCATCGGCTGTGATGGTGACACGTGGCACGGCGCATTTTAGCAAAGTCAAACTTTTCTCAGATTCTGATTTGTGGACCCGGCGCACGTTAGCACTGTTCGGCGCATTTTAGACGTCGCGACGCGCTTAAGACCAAAATATCCCTGTTGACGCATTTTTGTCCGTTTTTTGCCCCAAATTGCCTCCAATGCTTTCCAAACTTTATTTATCTATAAAATAACACAAATACATCAAAACGTTCACAAAACTCAAGAAACTATACAAAATATTAGGTCAAATGAGTGGGAAATAGTGATATAAATACCACTCATCACACCCCCAAACCTAACATTTTGCTAGTCCTCGAGCAAAACATAAAATAAAATAACATGAAAATAAAATTAACTAAGCAACTTTCGTAGGGATCACGATTGCATTTAGCGTATGCAACAAGCCTTTAAACCCCTAGGTGTCCCCTAGTGGACGAGTTGTAGTCTCGTGAGGGCTTACAGCAACGATACCCACAAACGTTTTACAAAAGTTAAAAAGATAATAAAACTAATGCACACAAAAGCAAAAAGACAAGAGAAAATAGAATAAAGAAGTTAGTGACTATCAGTGTGAAACTTCTTCTTATTCAAGTTACTAGTTGTTTTGTTTCTTTCTAAATTACCGAATAAGTAAATTCTCCGATTATTTTTACCATTCTCCATATACACAGCCAGCATAATATTAATCAACTCATTTTTGTCCACAACAGTCATAAGTGCAGTTGATAAGAGAGTAATATTTTTTATCCTAAAATTCTATCAGATTTCACACATTTTTTATAGCAATGGAATAATTTTTCTCATTTTTCTGATTTTTTTTTCTTTGATTTTTTTTTTTCTATTTTGACTTTTTATTTATATACAATACCTTCCGTCTATGTAGCGAGCTTTGGGTCGATGGCTCCCAAACCAGTTGGCTTTAGGGCACCAGGTGTTAAGACACCCCTACAGACTTAATTACCCAGACTTCAGATAATATATTTTTGCAGCATCTTCGATCTATGTAACGAGCTTTGGGCCAGTGACTCCCAAACCAGTTGGTTTTAGGGCACTAGATGTTAAAACACCCTTACAGACTTAATAACCCGGATCTTAGATACTTTATTTTTGTAAATCAAATTTTTTTTTTTTTTACTCCATTGCTTTTTGAGATGCTTCCTTCAATTAAACTAGAGTACTGAATATTACAAACTTTTCAATTTAGCTCATGTCCGTATGTTACTATATATGTTGATAATATTTGCTAACTGAACATATGAAGATCCATTTTAGTCCGTTTTAAGGAGAATTCACAAATTAAATAATTTAAAAGGACAAAAACTTGACCGGCGTAAACACACACGTATAACGCAAGCGCACGTATCGTTCAAGTAGTATAAAAATATCGATCCCACGAGGACTTAATATCTAAACTATTAATTTTATGAGGTCAAATGATTACTAATATCTAACAAGTTGATTGATTGATTTGAAATGGTGACGATTCTAAATTTAAAAGCAAGTAAATAAAATTGTCGAAAATAGGTTTTAAGAAAATTCAATATTAAAAACTATCTAGGGTTGTGATTTCTTCCAATATCATTTTAAAGATGAAGTGGTTATCTTAAAGTTGGGTAATATATTGATTTATTAACCTGGAACACTAAATTATGTGTAAGCCTCTGTCGATGGTCAGACACAAATACCCAGTTTAACCCAATTGAACCATATGTCTTTGTCAAACAAATTATCTGGATTCATTAAGTTTAAGTTCCAATTATGGCTACCCCCGCCCGACAGGTATATTCATATCCTGTAAGGAAATCTATTAAAGGGTTATCTATCCTCAAGGAAGATCGTGGGCTATTGAGTCTAAGGCTGAAACCTAAAATCCCTATGTCTAGTTCATTTTAGATTTACCAGATCAATTTTATTAATGGCCAGTTAATGAAAAAGCATTAAGTTTAAGACTCAATAAATAAATCTTTATATTACCCAAGCTATAATCTAACCCTTATAAAACAGTGATATTGGATTTCATCACAACACCAGATAACTAATTTAGTTACAACACATAACTAGGGCTAGTAAAAACTTGAAAATAAAAGACATAAAGTAAAAATGCGGTAAAGTAAATACTGAAAAGTAAATTACAATAAAATAAAATGCTAAGGTAAAATGAATTACTTTTACTACTACTAATTTAGATATCTCCCATAAAATAATATATAAACTTGTGATTCTTTTTCCAACCAGCCATATAGGCGGTAACCTGATTAAGTCAAATTAAGTCCAACCAGCCATAAAGGCGGATCCAAAATTAAATTACCAACCGACCAATCTGGCGGTATCCTTTTTAAGTCAATGTTTTAAATAGTGAATATATTATTATTAAGGGAGATTAATCTAAATAGTAACAGTAAAAGAATTACCTTTCACCATAGCTGGGGGAGTTACCTCCTCATGGTAAATAATAAAAACTGTAAAAAGTAAAAAGTAAAAAGTAAAAATTAAATTACTATATTAACAAAACGTAATTAAAATTAATTACAAAACTAAAAACTAAAAAACTAAAAATTAAAAGAAAGTAAAGAGAGAAACTCTCTCTTTAGAAAGATTATAAGAGAGAGAGTGGTGCACTGATTCTGAATGAAATCTCGAGCTCAATTTATAGGCCTCGGTAGGATCCAGCGTCGCGACGCCAGGTCTTCAGCGTCGCGACGCCGGATTTGTCGACGTGGCACGCTCTGGTTCGCTGGTTTGAAGATTCTGGATAAGATGATAAGGTGACACGTGGCAGAGTGGTTGGGCTTCAATTATTGTGACACGTGGCGGCTTCTGATTGGTCGCTGAGATTCTTATCCGCCACGTGTCAGATAAGGATAAGATACTCAATTATTGATGCTGACGTGGCGCTGACGTGGCGACGACGTGGCGACACATGGGAAAGAGACTGTCGGCACCATAGAATTACGACACGTGTCGACACGTGTCACGCTGTGATTGGCTGATGCTGACGTGGCAAGTTGACTTGGTTGACCTTGTGACATGGCGTGACACATGGCGAAGTTGACTTTTTGACCGATGACATGGCTGATGACGAGGCGACATGTGTCAACTCTGAGTGTCGGCAGCATATGATGATGACACGTGGCACGGCGCACGTTAGCAGGTCGGCTGTGATGGTGACACGTGGCACGGCGCATTTTAGCAAAGTCAAACTTTTCTCATATTCTGATTTGTGGACCCGGCGCACGTTAGCACTGTTCGGCGTATTTTAGACGTCGCGACGCTGAAGTCTGGGCATCGCGACGCGCTTAAGACCAAAATATCCCTGTTGACGCATTTTTGTCCGTTTTTGCCCCAAATTGCCTCCAATGCTTTCCAAACTTTATTTATCTACAAAATAACACAAAATACATCAAAATGTTCACAAAACTCAAGAAACTTTACAAAATATTAGGTTAAATGAGTGGGAAATAGTGATATAAATACCACTCATCACACCCCCAAACCTAACATTTTGCTAGTCCTCGAGCAAAACATAGAGTAAAATAACATAAATTAACTAAGCCACTTTCGTAGGGATCACGATTGCATTTAGCGTATGCAACAAGCCTTTAAACCCCTAGGTGTCCCTAGTGGACGAGTGTGTAGTCTCGTGAGGGTTTACAGCAATGATACCCACAAACATTTTTACAAAAGTAAAAAGTTAGTTAAAACTAATGCACACAAAAGTAAAAAGACAAGCGAAAAGAGAATAAAGATGTTAGTGACTAATCAGGTGAAACTTCTACTCAAAGTTACTAGTTGTTTTGTTTCTTTCTAAATTACTAAATAAGTAAATTCTCCGATTATTTTTACCATTCTCCATATACACATCTAACAAAATATTAATCAACTCATTTTTGCCCACAACAGTCATAAGTGCAGTTGATAAGAGAGTAATATTTTTGTCCTAAAGTTCTATCAAGTTTCACACCTTTTTTTATAGCAATTAAATAATTTTTCTCATTTTTCTGATTTTTTTTCTCTATTTTTTATTTATATACAATATCTTCCATCTATGTAGTGAGTGTTGGGTCGGTGGCTCCCAAACCAGTTGGCTTTAGGGCACCAGGTGTTAAGACACCCCTACGGACTTAATTACTCAGACTTCAGATATATATATATTTTTGCAGCATCTTGATCCATGTAACGAGCTTTGGCCAATGACTCCCAAACCAGTTGGTTTTAGGGCACTAGATGTTAAAACACCCTTACAGACTTAATAACTCGGATCTCAGACGTTTTTTTTTTTTTTTTTTTTTTTTTTTTTTTTTTTTTTACTCCATTGCTTTTTTAGATGTTTCCTCCAATTAAACTAGAGCACTGAATATTACAAACTTTTCAATTTTAGCTCATGTCTATATGTTACTATATATGTTGATAATACCTGTCAACTGAGCATATGAAGATTCCTTTTAGTCCGTTTTAAGGAGAATTCACAAATTAAATAATTCAAAATGAAATAAACAAAAATTAACTTGTTTCGAAAATAGGCTTGAGATACGTCTCAGGAATGGAAACTCTTTACTCAGCTATCTCTTACAAATTTCACCTTTTTAGTCAAAATAAAAACACAAAATATTTTTGTAATTTTTGAAAATTTTCCAATTTTTTTTTGTATTTTTCGAAAAATTTTGAACTAAAAATAAAAATAACACACAAACTAAAAACAAGGTACTAATCAACTAATTCCATCCCCCAAACCTAAATGAGACATTGTCCCCAATGTCTTAAACAGTAGAAGAAGAGTTTAGAAGATAATACCTGGTTAGCTGAAATTCTACAAGAAATTAAAGGTTAAGATCCAGATTAACACGACGCCTCTTACCACGATCGTCTTCGAACCAATTTATCTTTGAAAGGATAGGGTCAACTTGTGGTTCATAGGCTATGAGTTGGTCTATGGATTTATCCGTCGCAAGACATGGTTTTGCCAAAAAAAAAAAAAATCCCTAAAAATTACCTAGCGTCGCGACGCACGACCAATTTCAGCGTCGCGACACTGGTTTGATTACAAGCCTAAAACCAGCAGCCACCACGCACAGATCACTCCTCTTCCTTCACAGATCTCACAATTTTCTCTCAACCCAGCAGCCAAATCCAACCTTCGCCGAGCCGTTGCCAAAGCCAACCACAAACCGTCCATCACCATCAAAACCAAGCTTCGCCGAATCCACCGAGATCCATCACAGCCACTTCAACCACAAACCAAAACCGAGATCCACCAGCCGCATCAACAACCACCGCGATCCACCCTTGCCGTGACCGAGCCCTTCATTCGCCGAGTCAAAACCAAGCCATCATCATCGACCACACCAGCCATCACCACCCAAACAGCAGCCGAAACCAGAAGCCATCACCTGAGACCAAACCGAGAAGCCGTGAACCACCACCGAGCCACCAACGCACCAAGCCGAGATCCACCAAGACTGCCACTGTCTCACCTAAACCGCAACACCACCGTGAAACCAAAACCGAGAGTCACCAGAAACCGAGCCACTTTTGCCGAACCCATAACCAAAACCAAGAAGCAGTAAATCAACCCCAGTCCAAACCGATCCGTATCATTCACTGCCAAAATCAAAACTGAAATTACGGTAATGATTTGATAAAAATTTTGATTTGGTAATTGGGATTGAATTCGGTGATTTGGTTGATTATGACTTGGTATTGCAAGAATTGAAATTGTGAAGTGTTGATATTTGACAAATTGATTCGTGGAATTGGGGGCGAAGTTTGACATTGTGGTGATTTTTGAAGTGTTAGTTTTAGGATGAATTTGGGGAAATTTTGAGTTTTTAGAGGAGACTTTGTCGAAATTTTCACTAAAAAATGGTCAATTATCGATTGTGGAAAAAAACGTAAATTGGACATAAATTTCAATCGGTAATTTTTCCTGTAAAATTTCAGCTAATCAGGTATTACCTTCTAAACTCTTCCACTGTTTAAGACATTGGGGACAATGTCTCATTTAGGTTTGGGGGAGGGAATTAGTTGATTAGTACCTTGTTTTTAGTTTGTGTGTTATTTTTATTTTTAGTCCAAAATTTTTTGAAAAATACAAAAAAATTGAAAACTTTTCAAAAAATTACAAAAATATTTTGTGTTTTTGTGTTTTTATTTTGACTAAAAAGGTGAAATTGGTAAGAGATAGCCGAGTAATGAGTTTCCACTCTTGAGACGTATCTCAAGCCTATTTTCAAAACAAGTTAATTTTTGTTTATTTCCTTTTAAATTATTTAATTTGTGAATTCTCCTTAAAACGGACTAAAATGGATCTTCATATGTTCAGTTAGCAAATATTATCAACATATATAGTAACATACGGACATGAGCTAAATTGAAAAGTTTGTAATATTCAGTACTCTAGTTTAATTGGAGGAAGCATCTCAAAAAGCAATGGAGTAAAAAAAAAAAAAATTTTGATTTACAAAAATAAAGTATCTAAGATCCGGGTTATTAAGTCTGTAAGGGTGTTTTAACATCTAGTGCCCTAAAACCAACTGGTTTGGGAGTCACTGGCCCAAAGCTCGTTACATGGATCGAAGATGCTGCAAAAATATATATATCTGAAGTCTGGGTAATTAAGTCCGTAGGGGTGTCTTAACACCTGGTGCCCTAAAGCCAACTGGTTTGGGAGCCACCGACCCAAAGCTCGCTACATAGACGGAAGGTATTGTATATAAATAAAAATAACACACAAACTAAAAAACAAGTACTAATCAACTAATTCCCTCCCCCAAACCTAAATGAGACATTGTCCCCAATGTCTTAAACAGTGGAAGAGTTTAGAAGGTAATACCTGATTAGCTGAAATTTTACAGGAAAAATTACCTATTGAAATTTATGTCCAATTTACGTTTTTTACCACGATCGATAATTGACCATTTTTTAGTGAAAATTTCGACAGAGTCTCCTCTAAAAACTCAAAATTCCCCAAATCATCCAAAAAACTAAACACTTCAAAAATCACCACAATGTCAAACTTCGCCCCCAATTCCACGAATCAATTTGTCAAATATCAACACTTCGCAATTTCAATTCTTGCAATACCAAGTCATAATCAACCAAATCACCGAATTCAATCCCAATTACCAAATCAAAATTTTTATCAAATCATTACCGTAATTTCAGTTTTGATTTTGGCAGTGAAGGATACGGATCAGTTTGGACTGGGGTTGATTTGCTGCTTCTTGGTTTTGGTTATGGGTTCGGCAAAGGTGGCTCGGTTTCTGGTGACTCTCGGTTTGGTTTCACGGTGGTGGTGCGGTTCAGGTGAGACAGTGGCAGTCTTGGTGGATCTCGGCTTGGTGCGTTGGTGGCTCGGTGGTGGTTCACAGCTTCTCGGTTTGGTCTCAGGTGATGGCTTCTGGTTTCGGCTGCTGTTTGGGTGGTGATGGCTGGTGTGGTCGATGATGATGGCTTGGTTTTGACTCGGCGAAGGAAGGGCTCGATCACGGCAAGGGTGGCTCGCGGTGGTTGTTGATGCGGCTGGTGGATCTCGGTTTTGGTTTGTGGTTGAAGTGGCTGTGATGGATCTCGGTGGATTCGGCGAAGCTTGGTTTTGATGGTGATGGACGGTTTGTGGTTGGCTTTGGCAACGGCTCGGCGAAGGTTGGATTTGGCTGCTGGGTTGAGAGAAAATGGTGAGATCTGTGAAGGAAGAGGAGTGATCTGTGCGTGGTGGCTGCTGGTTTTAGGCTTGTAATCAAACCAGTGTCGCGACATTGAAATTGGTCGTGCGTCGCGACGCTAGGTAATTTTTAGGGATTTTTTTTTTTTTTGGCAAAACCATGTCTTGCGACGGATAAATCCATAGGGACGCGTCTCAATAGTTGACTCCTTAATCAGCCGTCTATTCTGGATTGACTTTGTATCTTCGTGATTTTGTCAAATTTTTAATTTGTAAATCCCTCTTGCACTGGCTTGCTTTGTCCTGAAAAACTCCGTTTTTAATTTTTCCTGCAAAACTAACACACAATTAAAAAGTTCACAAAAATAAATTACAACAAATTGCATGGGTTGCCTCCCTGCTAGCGCTAAATTTTTCGTCTTCAGCCAGACGTGACTGAAATTCATCTGTTAAGGAGGTTTCAATGTCGTTTTGGATGTCCGATTAAAGACAATTCCATGAGCGTTGCTTTTGAAGGGTCTTTTCCAACGGTAAAGTGGCAAAAAGAATTTTATCCCATTCAGTGCTCGTGCCACCTTTTTTATCTTTGTTGCTCCAGTGGTTCCTCCTGCAAAGAAAGAAAGAAAATCAGGAGGTCTCGTATGATGCTTGACTTTGAATGGGAATTCCATTCTGTCAAGCTTCTGGGTGATGTCTTTGAATTGTACTCCCCAAAACAACGATGTTTTTCCTGAATGCTCTGGATCTTTAATAAGGTCAGACATTTGCTCCTCCATTTTCTCTGCTTCTTGTTCCACCTTTTCTTCACAGATGTATTTGAAAATTTCTGTATTCAGTTCTTCATATGTCATCTGTGAAATACATGCTGCAAAATTATCAGCCTGAGGATGAAAAGAAATGTCAGATTTTAGGTCTTCATCCTCTGATCTGGGTGAAATGATTGGCTCAGGTAGATCTTCTTCAAACATTTGTCCTATGGATTCTCCAAGATCTTCATTTTGAGGATACAGAATTACATCCTCAAGTGTTGATGCAGTTGGTACAAACAGCTCAGTTTCATCATCATCAAAATCAGAATAATAAAAGTCAAATCGAGACTTTGTCGGTTCGGGCTCCTGAACTGATACCTCTGGTTGTTGATACTGCTCAGCCTCCTCATCTGTTGAAGTGTCATTGTGAACTGATGGGTACTCGAAGGCTTCATCAGTGTCATCAGAAACTGGTTCTTGAGGTATGTAGTTGTGGTTTTCTGTGAATTGTCTCATTTGATCTGTCATCCTCTGAATGAATTATGATTGTCTCTGAATACTTTCAAATTGTTTTCTCTGGCTTGTTTCAAGCATTTCATCCAACTGTTTGTTTCTCGAACATATCTTTGAGCATGTTTAACAACTGATCTTCCTCTGATGGTTCTATTTGTTGATGAAAATCGCATATGGATGGTGGATAAGATGGAAAATGTGATGGTTTTTCATACTTTGAATGATTCTGAAAATTCTGCCACTCTGAAAGGTATATACATTGATCGCTCGGGTGGTTACCATCACATATTACACATCTCCCCATTTCTTTCTGTTGAGCAAATGTAAAATTGCTTGGTTCTGGCATCCAATGATAATTGTTGGGCTGGACAACAGGCCTCAGAAAACCGGACTGTTGCTCCCAGATGTGGGGTGTATCTTCTTGTAAAACTCGTAATCTTTCAATCTCCCAGTAGTGTTCCATTTTTCAATCACCTGAAAATACAATAAAGAAATAAAAATTACAGATAAAGATAAAGAAAATTAGATACAAGTAAATTGGCTAGCTTCAAAATTAACAACTCAAGAAATATAAGTCCCCGGCAACGGCGCCAAAAACTTGACCGGCGTAAACACACACGTATAACGTAAGCGCACGTATCGTTCAAGTAGTATAAAAATATCGATCCCACGAGGACTTAATTCCTACTGTTGTTATTAATTATTGAATCTATTTATTTACAAATATCTAATTGAGGGTGAAGAGAATGATTGTTTGATTGGTTGAAAGTGGTTTTGCAAAAATAAAATAAAAACAGACTCAAAAGAAAATACTAAGGAAAATAAAATAAAAGACACAAAGATCTAGGGTTGTGAATTATTCTAATATCATTTAAATGATGAAGTGATTATTTTATGTTTTTGTGTAATAAATCAGTTTACTAACCTGGAACACTAAATTATGTGTAAGCCTCTGTCGATGGTCAGACACAAATACCCAGTTTAACCCAATTGAACCATATGTCTATGTCAACCAAATTATCTGGATTCATTAAGTTTAAGTTCCAATTATGGCTACCCCGCCCGACAGGTATATTCCTATCCTGTAAGGAAATCTATTAAAATGGTTATCTATCCTCAAGGAAGATCGTGGGCTATTAAGTCTAAGGCTGAAACCTAAAATCCCTATGTCTAGTTCATTTTAGATTTACCACATCAATCTTATTGGTGATCAGACAACAAGAAGCATTAAACTTAAGACTTAATAAGTAAACCTTTAAATTACCCAAATTATAAAATAACCCCTATAAACCGGTGATATTAGAATTCATCACAACCCCAGATAACTAACACATAACTAGGGCTAGTAACAACTTAAAAGTAAAAGACATAAAGTAAAAATACTGAAAATTAAAAGACATAAAGTAAAACTGAAAAGTAAAATAAAATAAAATGCTAAGGTAAAAGAAATTACTTTTACTACTACTAATTTAGATATCTCCCATAAAATAATATATAAACTTGTGATAATAATACCAACCGACCATATAGGCGGTATCATGATTAAGTCAAATTAAGTCCAACCAGCCATAAAAGCGAACCAAAATTAAATTGCCAACCGACCAATCTGGCGGTATCCTTTTTAAGTCAATATTTTAAATAGTGAATATATTATTTTTAAGGGAGATTAATCTAAATAGTAACAGTAAAAGAATTACCTTTCACCCTAGCTGGGGGAGTTACCTCCTCATGGTAAATAGTAAAAACTGTAAAAAGTAAAAAGTAAAAATTAAATTACTATTATTACAAAACGTAATTAAAATTATTTACAAAACTAAAAACTAAAAATAAAAAAAAACTAAAAAAATAAAGAATCTAGAGAGAGAAACTCTCTCTTTAAAAGGAATTGAAGAGAGAGGAAGGTGCAATGAATTCTGAAATCTCGAGCTCAATTTATAGGCATCGGTAGGATCCAGCGTCGCGACGCCAGGTCCTCAGCTTCGCGACGCCGGATTTGTCGACGTGGCACGCTCTGGTTCGCTGGTTTGAAGATTCTGGATAAGATGATAAGGTGACACATGGCAGAGTGGTTGGGCTTCAATTATTGTGACATGTGGCGGCTTCTGATTGGTCGATGAGATTCTTATCCGCCACGTGTCAGATAAGGATAGGATATCCAATAATTGATGCTGACGTGGCGCTGACGTGACGACGACGTGGCGACACGTGGGAAAGAGACTGTCGGCACCATAGAATTGCGACACGTGTCACTTCCTGATTGGCTGATGATGATGTGGCATGACACGTGGCAATTTGACTTGTTGACTTGCTGACATGGCTGATGACATGGCGGTGACTTGGTGACGACGTGGCGATGATGACTGTCGGCACCGTAGGATGCTGACACGTGGCACGGCGCACGTTAGCAGATCGGCTGTGATGGTGACACGTGGCACGACGCATTTTAGCAAAGTCAAACTTTTCTCAGATTCTGATTTGTGGACCCGGCGCACGTTAGTACTGTTCGGCGCATTTTAGACGTCGCGACGCGGAAGTCTGGGCGTCGCGACGCGCTTAAGACCAAAATATCCTTGTTGACGCATTTTTGTCCGTCTTTGCCCCAAATTGCCTCCAATGCTTTCCAAACTTTATTTATCTATAAAATAACACAAAATACATCAAAACGTTCACAAAACTCAAGAAACTATACAAAATATTAGGTCAAATGAGTGGGAAATAGTGATACAAATACCACTCATCACAACATCAATATTATGCTATAGCTACAGAGTTGTCTAAGTATTTAAGGATCAAATCCATAATACTATGCATACAACCGCAAGAACAACATTAATACCAAAACTCCTAATTTACAAGGTCACTCTACAACTTCATAAGCAGTACTATATAAGCTACAATTAATTCCACTCGCACAATGGAATCAATTGTGACACTCCCACTGTATCTTTTCTGACTCTAAATGACATAAACCATCTAACGTTATAATTAGACTCAAATCTAATTTGAACCTAATGGTTGCAGACTATAATCTCCATGAATAAGAAACTCGTTCTTAATATCTCAAAGACACTATTAAACATGTTTCAAGTTCCATCATATGGTCTACAACATATCAGAATAGCTCGTAATAATTACGACTAAATTGATATCTTTAATCGTACATAATACAATATTCATTATGCCATCATACTATGATGCATAAGATTGACTAGACATTCTAATCAATTTCTCTTTAGACTAAAGAATCATCCTTTACGAAAGATGAATACTAAATCTAAGAGTCACATTAACTATCCAACAGTTACACTAACTGTCACACAGATAATCATGTTGTGTCTTTTATTAGATCATATCTAATGTACGATTAATGAGAGTATCTCACAAGTCTCTTAGTTTTATATCACATATAAAACTTTATATAAAATATAACAGAGACTACTACCACTACATTCACGGAGAGAAATAAGACTTAGGTAGATATTTTACATCATAAACATCTCATTATTTCCTTAATAATGATAATGTTGTTAGGATATATCCATTAGAAAGAAATTTGTACGCTCCCACTACCCTACGATCACATATGTATTCTCTATGCTTTGATAGAATCAGACAATCTAACTCATTTAAAAATTAGAGTGTTGGGGTTTTGGGTGATGGGGCGCAGCGGAAGCGCGGGTTCGGGCGAAATCATATTTTAAAACTTTTTCAAAATACCGAATAAATTATTCAATATCTAATATGAATAATTTATTCAGATTTCACCTAAACCTATTTATTCAATATCAAATATTGACATAAACAAGTTGAAAACTCGCGAAACTTTTACGAAAACCGTTTTTTCCGTAAAATTACCTAAAATGCGTTTTTGACCGAACCGACTACCCGACACTTATGGAAACTACCCAGATCAGATCCAACAGTGTCGGGACAGTTCATGGGCTGCCTGAACAGTGACATATTCACTGTTTGGACAGCCGTCACCCGGTTGGCTCAAAATCCACCCGGTAACGCCGTTTTTGGCCGTTTTCGCTTATTTCAAGTCGGAAACACTTTCCGGAAATTATTCCAACTCCCAAAACACATCCAATACATTCTAAAGACAACAAATTCATCACAAAATCAGATTTATTTCCAGGTTAAAATAGAAAACGAAATTGTCCAAAATTCATGCTTTAAATCCAATTTTCAACAAGATTAATCTAATTAATCCATCACCAAATGAGTCCCACCACATATGAACAACTCTAGAACAATTCTAGGCTATCTAAGAGTGGATCAACAACTCTAGAATGACAACTCTTCAACAATTGAATAAATTGGCCTAATATTACAATAATATCTACCAAATACACTTCACACATGCTAATCACTTCCAAATACATCCATCAACACCAAAAGCCCCAAAATCTACAAGCAAAGAAACCCTAGAACCATTCTAAGAATTCAAGAAAATATGAAACTAATTTCTAAGCTTGGGTTATAGAATATTACCTTTTAATCTCATGAATTCCAAGCCTTTTTCTTGAATTTTTTCTTCATTTTCCATGGAAACTTCAAACAAATTTTAAGACCCATTTTCTTGTAAGGTTTTCGGCCATTGATGTGTATTAAGGAAGAAGAAAACAATTATCTTTTATTTATTTAGTGTGACCGACTTTAACAATTAAAGAAGGGCAATTTTGTCCTTTTCATTATTTAATCAAATTAAATCCAAAATAAATCAAATCAAACTTTATATTAACCAATCAAAATTGGACAAACAAAGTTTGATTTAAATCATGCCAAGTGTTCCAATTATAAGTCACCATCTATCATACTAATTATGACAAATGGATAAGATTTATAATTTTCAATTATTTAATTATTTAAAAATTAAATAAATAAATAATTAAATAACAACCATATATGTATTTTTTATTTACATTAAATAACAAATACATATATTTATGACATGTGTCAAAATCCCATTTGACGAATAATTAATGTGTATCTAATCGTATTATGTATTAAATACAAATACACAATAATTATTAACGGACAAAATCCCCTATTGCAAGTGTTATCGTTTATCCGATTAAACGATCCGAATTATCTCACTTAATCCGGTGAAGTATAATGAATAATCCGTATTATTCATATCGCGTTGCCCAAGTGCTCAACGAGTACACTTCATATTGTGGGACTCTCTAAGTTTAGGTTTATCCGTTATGAAATCTAATTTCATGTCCATAATCCACCCACTCATGGATTATGACGACCATGGATAATCTCGCTAAACTATACAAGCCGAGGTCATAGCATACATATAATCCCTCCGTCACAGGCTATCCATATTATACCTGAGATATAGATCAGAACGTCAAATTCGTTCGGTCTAATACAGTCGACTTTCAATTTACGATCTCTAAATAACACTCGGAATTGGTTTCCAAAATTATACCACAGCCATGGATTTACTATATCGTAAACACGTGATGGATGCATATGCCCTGTACACAGGACTGACAGATCCTGTCTTGATACGCACTGGATATCATGAGCATCAGTCCAAACCCAACGAATAGGCGGAGGTCTGATCATGAAAAGATCGTTGACGTGACTGCCATCAAAGTGTGGAGGATAACACATATATCCATAGTGGTATCTCAAGTCGAAGGACCACTATGCTCACTCAACCCGAGAAGGTTCCTATTGACGTTGGTGCACCATCTATTAGGAAAGCTTCAGTGAGTCGTTCGGTGTCTTATCAAATAAACACCTACATGTCTATACGAATCTCCCGAGACTCATGGTTCACTGGGATAAACCATCGGACCAAGTCACGATATACGACATGTACTGGTCTCAACAGATTTTACTAACCAACCCGTGTTAGCAAATCTTGACCAAGAACTTTATTTAAGGATATACAACTAATAGTGCGCTTCCCAATGCAAATTACAAACTACGTTGTAACTGCGCATATATTGTAAATCCTAGGGTCTTTATCTAATATAAACGTATCACTGAACCAGATTCAATTTCGATCTAATCGTAATCAGATATCTAATTGCAATTAGATCGAATAAGCATATAAAAGACAAGGGTGCTACCACTAAAATTAGTAATATTATGGAAAATGGCATTGCACATATTTATAAATCGGACATAAATACGATCCGGATTGGCACTTCGAGCACCAACCCTAACAATTTCTCCCACTTGCTCTAGTGCCAATCCATGGTATCCTATACACATCTTAATGTGTATCGCATACTCATGGACCTCAAGAGCTCACCTGCACTCAAGAGGTAGGCAATAACAAGTAGGCCTGCTTTATCAAATCGAGTCTTTCCAACAAACTCAATCGTCTTCCTTTGCCAGCATCTTTCATATTTTGTAGAATCCAAATTCCATATCAATATGACTCAGACGCTCTATCAGTATTGTGCTATAGCTACTGAGTTGTCTATGTATTTAGAAATCAAATCCAAATACTTTGAGACAACCGCAAGCACCACACTAATATGAAAACTTCTAATCTATAAGGTCACTTTGCAACTTCATCAGTCAATACTTCTTAAGTTGTAACTGATTCCACTAGTATAGTACAATCAATGGTGACACTCCCACTGCATCTTTCTGAATTTATGACATAGACCATCTAATGTCATAATTAGAATCAAAACTAATATGACCTTATGGTTGCTGACTAAATTCTCCCTGAATCTGAAACTCGTTCTTAATATCTCAAAGATCACAAAGAACATGTTTCAAGACCCATCATATGGTCTACTGTATATCAAAATAACTCGTAACAATTACAATTAAATTGATATCTTCAATCGCACATAATATAGCATTCATTACGCCATCATCCTATGATGCATAAGATTGACTAGACATTCTAATCAATATCTCTTTCGACAAAGGAATCATCCTTTAAGAAAGATGAATACTTTTCAAGATTCGAATTTTGTACTATACATATCATATATGTAACTGTAGAAACAAATGGAACCTAAATTAAAGAGACGAAATATCGTTACTGGAGCATAACCCCAAAAGCATTGAAAACCAATTCGGTAACTCTCAATATCAACGAATCAAATCATATAAGATTCGATAACTCCCACTGACCAATTTGATGAGCGAAAAATATATCAATATTTACCGCCCCTTTTACTTAATATTTTGTTTAGTTTCTCGGGTTTGATGAACGTTTTGATGTGTTTTAGTTTATTTTACAGATAAAATAATATTGGGACACAATGAAATCATTTAGGATGAAATGTGGGTCAAATAAGAGCAAAAATTGGACTTAACAAATTAATTTTGGAGATTGGAAACTTGAAAGGGCGTTTTAACGAAGTGTAGTTTTGGAAATTCCAATTTTGCGCATCTGTCGTATTTTGGCATAACTTTTTACTCCGATATCGGATTGAGCTGATTCACTAGATTAAAGAAGACTCAAATATCTACAACTTTAAAAGACAAATAATTTCGAATTCTGAAGATTACATGCCGAAATTGATGAACCATCCAGAAGTGTGTTGTGTGTAATATTAAAGTCATTTTCAATCATTTTCAAAGCAAAAAAATAAAAATTAATAAATAAATAATAAAAATTATCAAATCACCACCACACATGATAAGCAATTAGTGGAGCAATTAATAATGGATTTGGTGGAGCAATTAGTGGAGCAATTAGTGAAGCAATTAATAATGGATTGGTGGATGATTTGATGGAGGAAAAATTTTGCCTATAAATACCAAGCCATTTCATTTGTAAATTCATATTTTCTTATAAGGAATTCCTTAAAAATACTAAGAAGATTGTATCTTATTTGTTTATTTACAGCTTTCAGTAATTAATTTCCGCTTTCGCACTCTTTCTTTTCTTTACTTTTCAGTTTTTATTTTCCGCAATTTACTTTTACGCACAATACTTTTCTTTATTTAATTTTCAGTTTTTACTTTTCAGTAATGAGGAGGTAACTCCCCTTTGCTGGGGTAAAAGGTAAAACTTTTATTAAATATTTAGATTAATCTCCCTTAATTATAATATATAAACTAGTTAAAACCTGACTTAACGAGGATACCGCCATATTGGTGGTTGGTAATTATTTAAATTGGTTTTAACCTGACTAAACTGGATACCGCCTGATTGTCGGTTGGTAATTAATTATTAATTTGACTTAATCTGGATACTGCCTATATGGCTGGTTGGTAATTATCATGCAAAGTTAATATATTATATTAAGGGAAATATCAAAATAGAAGTAATAAAAGTGGATCCTATTACCTCAGCATTTTCTTTTTATTGTATTTTTACTTTATTTAGTTTTCAGCAATTTACTTTCAGCATTTACTTTTCAGCAATTTACTTTCAGCAATTTTTTTCAGCATTTACTTTTCAGTAATTTACTTTCAGCATTACTTTTCAGCATTAATTTTCAGTATTTAATTTTAGCATTTACTTTCCGTCATTTACTTTTCAGCAATTTACTTTTCAGCAATTTACTTTATGTCTTTTACTTTTAAGTTTTTACTAGCCCTAGTTATGTGTCGTAACTAAGTTAGTTATCTGGGGTTGTGATGAATTCTAATATCACCGGTTTATAAGGGGTTATTTTATAGTTTGGGTAATTTAAAGGTTTATTATTATTAAGTCTTAAGCTTAATGCTTCTGTTGTCTGATCACCAATAAGATTGATGTGGTAAATCTAAAATAAACTTGACAAAAGAATTTTAGGTTTCAGCCTTAGACTTAATAGCCCACGATCTTCCTTGAGGATAAATAACCCTTTAATAGATTTCCTTACAGGATAGACATATACATGTCGGGCGGGGGTAGCCATAATTAGAATTTAACTTAATGAATCCAGATAATTTGGTTGACATAGACTTATGGTTCAATTGGGTTAAACTGGGTATTTGCATCTGACCATCGACATAGTCTTTTGCATAATTTAGTGTTCCAGGTTAGTAAACCAATTTATTACACAAACATGAAATAACCACGTTCATTTTTTAAAAGATATTAGAAAGATTCAAAACCCTAGATAGTTTCCAATATTGAATTTTCTTAAACCTACTTTTGTGCAATTTTATTTACTTGTTTTTAAATTTAGGATCATCACCATTTCAAATCAATCAAATCAACTGTTAGATACTAGTAATCATTTGACCTCATAAATTAATAGATTAGGTATTAAATCCTCTTGGGATCGATACTTTTTATACTACTTGAACGATACGTACGCTTGTGTTATACGTGTGTTGTTTACGCGGTCAAGTTTTTGGCGCCGTTGCCGGGGACTTATTTATCTTTCACTATTAGTTTAGAGTTTAGATACCTTTACTTGTATCTAATTTCTTTTTACTTATAATTTTTGTTTTCTTGTGTTTCAGGTTCTCAGAAACTTCATGAGACGAACCCGAAGCTTTGAACTTCTACCGCTTGACCCAGAAATTGATAGAACCATCAGACAATTGAGAAGGGAAAGGCGAGAAGGCCAAGAAGCTTTAGTCAACATGGAACCTGAACCTTTGGAAGTTGCACCACCACTTCCCATTCGAGACAGAACCATTCCGGTGGTTGACAGACTCATTTCATGTATTGTACTTCCTCCCTTACCAGCAAATGCAAGTGACATCAAAACATGCATTCAGATGATTCAGCAGTCAGTTCAGTTTAGGGGGAATGCAACTGAAGATCCTAATGCCCACATCAGCAACTTCCTGGAAGTTTGCGGCACTTTCAATTACAACCGAGAAGCTGAAGAAGCAATGAGACTGCGTATTTTCCCATACTCCTTGAAAGACAGAGCTAAAGCTTGGCTACATTCACTACCAGCAGGTTCCATCATAACTTGGAACACTTTAGCCACCAAATTTCTTGCAAAATACTTTCCACCAGCCAGAACTGGAAAGCTGAGGAATGACATCACATCCTTTGTGCAACACGACTCAGAAACTCTCTACGAAGCTTGGGAAAGGTACAAAGATTTGCTCCGAAAATGTCCTCACCATGAGATTCCAAAATGGCTTCAAGTCTAAACCTTCTATAATGGACTTTCTGGACTGATGAGAACTACAATCGATGCTCCTGCTGGAGGAGCTTTAATGGCAAAAGGAGAAGATCAAGCCTGGGACCTAATCGAAGAAATGACCAACAACAATTCCTTGTGGCCAACAGAAAGGAGCATGATCCAAAGAATTGCAGGAATTTATGAAAGTGGAGCCAATACAGCAGTCAACACAAAGCTGGATCAGATATGCAAATTCATGGAGACTCTCGGCACTAGATCCACAAGTTCACCATATGGAGGAGCACCAGAACTAAACCAACTTGAAGAGACGGTGAATTATGTCAACAATTTCAACAGACAGGGGAACAATCCATATTCCAACACCTACAACCCAGGGTGGAGGAATCATCCCAATTTTTCATGGAGCAACAATTCAGGACAAAAGAACAATCCACCACATGGATTCCAACAACAGAACTATCCACCACCAGGATTTCAACAACAGAACAAAGGCCAGAAACATGAAAAAGAACCAGAAATGAAAGAATGGATTGTAGAGATGTTCAAATAGCAACAAGCAGCATATGATGCTATCTTTCAGATCCAATTTGCTTCCATCAAAGCACTGGAGAATCAAATCGGACAACTGGCCAATGCTCAAGGTTACAGACCGCTAGGTAATCTTCCCAGCAACACAGAACCCAATCCAAGGAACCGAGGGAAGGAGCAATGTCAAGCCATCACCTTGAAAAGCGGTACTGAAATCAACAAAGATGTTGGAATCAAGGCAACAACGCTGAGGAAGTTCCAAAAGAAACCAAAGCAACAGATGGAGGAAAATAAGCAAAGGAAAAAGAAAAGATCATTCCACCTCCACATTTTCCACAACGACTTCAGAAAAACAAACTGGACAAGCAGTTTGCTCGATTCCTGGAGGTGTTCAAAAAGCTTCACATCAACATTCCATTTGCAGAAGCCTTGGAAGAAATGCCCAGCTATGTAAAATTCATGAAAGACATTCTTTCACGAAAACGAATTGGGAGATTACGAGATAGTAGAATTGACGGAAGAATGCAGTGCCATCATTCAGAGGAAACTCCCCCAAAGCTGAAAGATCCTGGCAGTTTCACTGTCCCATGCACCATTGGAGAACACTATATCGGTAAGGCTTTATGTGACTTAGGTGCAAGTGTTAATTTGATGTTTTTTCTATTTACAGGAAACTAAAAATTGGAGAAGCAATGCCTACCTCAGTCTCATTACAACTTGCTGATCGAACGCTCGCATTTCCAAGAGGTGTTGTTGAAGATGTGCTGGTCAAAGTCGACAAACTCATTATTCTTCCAGCAGATTTCATTATCTTGACATGGAAGAAGACAAAGATGTGCCTATCATCATTGGAAGACCATTCTTGGCGACAGGACGAACTGTGATTGATGTACAAAAAGGAGAACTAACCATGAAAGTTCAGGACATAGAAGTTACTTTCAATGTTTTCAAAGCCATGAAATTCCCGAGCGATGAAAAGGAAGAAGAATGCTTCAGAGTTGATGTTGTTGATAGTATCGTTCAGGATACTGAGCTAAATCCCACGGATACACTTGAAGCTTGCATCACCAACATGACTGACAGCGAGCTAGATGCTGAAATCCTGGAATGTATCAACTACCTTGACAAACCATTCCGTTTCAAATCAACACCACAAGTGGAAAGCCTGGAACTGCCAAAGAAAGATCGAATCAAGCCTTCGATTGAAGAACCACCGCAGCTGGAGCTGAAGTTACTTCCGAGCCATCTCAGGTATGCATTTCTTGGAAACTCTTCTGAATTACCTGTTATTATTTCTTCTTCACTAACATTGGAGGAGGAAGAAAAGTTACTGAGAGTATTACGAGAGCACAAAAGAGCCATTGGCTGGACTATAGCAGACATTCGAGGTATTAGTCCATTATTTTGCATGCAAAAGATTCTGATGAATGATGAGTACAAACCCACAGTGGAACAACAAATGAGACTCAATCCAATCATGGAGGAAGTCGTAAAGAAAGAAATCATCAAATGGTTGGATGCTGGCATCATTTACCCCATCTCAGATAGTACTTGGGTGAGTCCTATGCAGTTTGTACCGAAGAAAGGAGGAATCACTGTGGTTACCAATGAAAAGAACGAGCTAATCCCAACCAGAATGGTGACTGGATGGAGAGTATGCATGGACTACCGAAAGCTGAACAAAGCAACACGAAAGGACCATTTTCCGCTACCATTCATTGACCAGATGTTAGACAGACTGGCGGGACATGAGTTCTATTATTTTCTGGATGGATATTCAGGGTACAATCAGATTGCCATCGCACCAGAAGACCAGGAGAAGACTACATTTACATGTCCCTATGGTACTTTTGCTTTCCGCAGAATGCCATTTGGATTATGTAATGCCCCTGCTACATTTCAGCGTTGCATGATGGCCATCTTCTTAGACATGCTGGAGCAGAGTATGGAGGTTTTTATGGATGATTTTTCTGTGTTTGGAGATTCTTTTGACTACTGCTTGTAAAATTTGGAACAGGTGTTACAAAGGTGCGAAGATGCAAACCTGGTGCTCAATTGGGAGAAATGCCATTTCATGGTACATGAGGGCATTGTTCTTGGACACCGGATCTCACAAAAAATAATCGAGGTAGACAAAGCAAAGATTGAAACAATTGAAAAACTACTTCCGCCGACATCTGTCAAAGGGATTCGGAGCTTTCTCGGACATGCAGGTTTTTTACAGAAGATTTATCAAAGACTTTTCCAAGATTGCTAAACCTCTTTGCAATCTTCTGGAGAAAGATGTGCCTTTCAACTTCACCAAAGAATACTAGGAAGCTTTTGAGATCTTAAAACAAAAGCTGATTTCTGCCCCCATCATTGTAGCACCAGACTGGACCCTTCTATTTGAAGTAATGTGTGATGCTAGTGATTTTGCTGTAGGTGCAGTTTTGGGACAACGCAAAGCAAAGATTTTTCACACCATTTACTACTCCAGCAGAACTTTGAATGAAGCTCAACTCAACTACACAACCACTGAAAATGAATTGCTATCAGTTGTGTACGCTTTTGACAAATTCCGCTCCTATCTGCTGGGTCCCAAAGTGGTGGTCTACACAGATCATTTAGCAATCAAATATCTGATCACGAAGAAAGATGCCAAACCCAGATTGATCCGTTGGATACTTCTTCTGTAAGAATTTGATGTGGAGATCAAAGACAGGAAATGGACAGAAAACCAAGTGGCAGTAGGGGTGAGCAAAACCGGTTTCGGTTCCGGTTCCGCATGGAACCGGAACCTACCCAGAAAAATTCGGTTCTGCACTAAGTGGAACCGGAACCTACCCAATTAAACAGGGTACCCTATTATTCGGTTCCAATTCGGTTCCGGTCCGGTTCCGAATTACCATATTTTAAAATATTTTAATGAAAACTACATTCCAATATGAGTCCGTAAGAAAAAACGGGGACCATATAATAATTTTTTAAGTACTATGGTGATTTCTGTATACAATGCTTTTCCAAAAATGAAGAGCAGAAACAAGAGGCATGGCAGAGCTTCTGCCAATTTAATTTGCCACATATTGATGCTCAGTCCATGATCAAATTTAGCACTTCACAGTAGATTATATTCTGTCTTGTGGAGAAAAATTTAGAAATTCATTATCATGTAATTATGTATTTCTCATGATTATATTCTGAGTGACAATATTGAAATAATGTGGTCAATTTGATCATGTTTCCCCTTCTTTAATTTATAGGCCCAAACTTAAAAACTTCGTTATTCGAAAGCAGAACAAAGAGCTATTAATTTGCCAACAAAATATTTCCGCAGTCTGAATGAGGCGCTTCTAGCAACAAATATGACCTAGATTTGAAGAGCCCGAGACCTTATCTGAAGTTGAACTTTGTGCGCTCTAGAAGAAACAAGCACAAACAGGTCCATAAAACACCAAATGCTTGGCTGTGGCATCTTATTCCTACAATTATCTCATAATCACCTTCTTAGTATTTGATTTCACAGTTACAAGCACATGATATCAGCAGAAATAATGTGGTCAAGTTGATGTGAAACCGGTTCCATGGTCCGGTTCCGGTTCCGATCATTTTGGAACCGGAACCTACCTAGATAAAATCGGTTCCTTCATTTTTGGAACCAGAACCTACCCGATTACAACCGGTTCCGGTTCCAAACCCGGAACCGTTGCTCATCCCTAAGTGGCAGATCATCTATCAAGGCTCGAGAATGGAGAAACAGCTGGCAAAGATCTGTTAATCAAAGAAAATTTTCCAGATGAACAGCTGTTGCCATGAAACAGCAAGATGCCCCTTGGTATGCTGACTATGTCAACTACATTGTGTCAGGAAAATGGCCGTTGGAACGGACAACTCAGCAACAGAAGAAATTCTTCAAAGAAGTCAAGCACTATGTATGGGATGAGCCGTACCTGTTCAAACGGTGTGTTGATCAATTATTGAAACGGTGTGTTCCATAAGAGGAGGTCAACAATGTTTTGCAGCACTGTCATTCATCACCATATGGCGGACACTTCAACGGAAATAAAACTGCAGCCAAAGTCCTACAATCAGGTTTGTTCTGGCCCACTATTTTTAAAGATGCTTATCTTCTTACTCTTCAATGTGACAAGTGCCAGAGAATGGGGAATATTTCGAAGAGAAATGAAGGACCGTTGCAAAATATTCTGGAAGTGGAGATATTCGATATGTGGGGAATAGATTTCATGGGACCCTTTGTTCCATCATTCGGAAACCTGTACATCTTGGTTGCTGTAGACTACGTCTCCAAATAGGTCGAAGCAATTGCACTGCCATCTAATGATTCAAAAGTGGTGATCAAATTCCTGAAAAAGAATATTTTCACTCGGTTCAGAATACCTCGAGCAATTATCAGTGATGGTGGCTCACATTTCTGTAACAAATACTTTGATGCACTCCTATCCAAATACGAAGTTACTCATAAGGTTGCCACTGCTTTCCATCCACAGTCAAATGGACATGTTGAAGTTTCAAACAGGGAAATCAAAATAATCTTGGAGAGAACTGTTGGATCAACAAGGAAAGATTGGTCTACAAAACTAGATGATGCATTATGGGCCTACCGAACAGCTTACAAGACACCCATTGGTATGTCCCCATATCGATTGGTGTTTGGAAAATCATGCCATCTGCCAGTTGAGCTTGAACACAAGGCGTACTGGGCATTGAAGAAGTTGAATCTTGATTCACAAGCTGCAGGAGAGAAACGACTTCACCAACTCAACGAATTGGAGGAATTTCGCTTACAGACTTATGAGAATGCCAGATTGTACAAAGAAAAGACCAAGAAATGACATGATCGAAAAATAGTGCACAGACAGTTGGAACCAAGGCAGCAAGTGTTGTTGTACAATTCACAGTTGAAACTTTTCCCTGGAAAGTTGAAATAAAGGTGGTCAGATCCATTTGTGATCACTCAGGTTTTACCATATGGAGCTGTTGAGTTACTAGATCCCAACACCAACGAAACATTCAAGGTTAACAGTCAGCGTGTCAAGCACTACTGAGGAGAATCGTTTGAGCGACAAAAAGAAAGTGTCACACTTTCAGATCCAGCCTAACGATAGAGAAGTCACGTCTAGCTGACGAATTTAAACTTAGCGCTCGCAGGGAGGCAACCCATGCAATTTGTGTATATATTGTGATCTGGTGTGTTTTATTTTTGTGTGTTTAATTTTTGCAGGTAAAGTCATTTCACGATGGAAGAAGTTCTCGCAAAACTTCACAAGCAATTTCTTCTCTCCCTCAAAACTCTCTGATGAAAGTCTACAAAGCTCGCTTAGAACCGATGAGATTACTAACGATCCATGGTGTTCCTAAAGATATTCGTTGGGTAATTGAAGCACAGGTCCGATTGGCAGGTGAGTCTTCAGACTATTTTATTTCACATCTGCCTGGTTTTGGAAGAAGCACCTATGCAAAGAAACGTAGAGCTGAGCAAATGGGTGTTTGTTACAAATGTGCACGCTGGAATTGCAATACTCATTGTCGTTCTTTAGGAATGGTGTCTGATAATCACGAAGATAAAATTAAATTCAGTAGGGATGGCTTGAGTAAGGAGTCCGTAGATAATATATCTTCGACTCTTGAGACGCATCCCTGTGGATATGTTCATATAGCCATTCACAAATTACATACACAATTTCAAAAAGAAAGACAACAGTTAAGTCTCGGGAGTCTGAATCAAAAAAGACCATGTTTGCCAATTTATAAGAAAATTGGAAGGGAAGTGTTGGTTTTATTCTAGGTCCCAAGATCATAACAAGCATGAAAAATGTGTGAAAACAAATCGAAGAAGTTGCGGAATACTCACATCGATCGATTGAGACGATTTGATGAAGAACAAAACCATTTTTGGCCTCCATTTCCACGCCCACTGCATGCAGATTTTCTGTCCAGAAAATTCAGATTTGCTTCATGAATTTGAGCCTCGAACTTGCGTCAAACGATTCCCGGCTCGTGGGTGAGTTTCCCTATCACCTTCGCATGTCTCTCGGAGTGCTAGCTCTACTTGATTTTGCCACAAAATCAACACCCATTGCCTTCCTAAGCTCACGGTTTTGAAGCAAACCAGTGAGCATTTTCACAGCCCCTTGGGCGTGAATGGTGAGAGAAAAATAGAAGAGAAGAAGTTGTGTGTTGGTTGTTAAAATGGTTTGGTATATCTTATATATGATTTCTAAAATTAAATATATGATATACACTTTTCAAAAGTCAAAGTAATATATGTAATAATATATTACCATCAACTTTTAAAAGCCTTTTCAACCACTACCAACTACATCAAGTCACATCTTTCATTCAATCAAGTGACAAGTTGTCACATCACTCAAAGTGACATTTGATTTGACGCTTGATGTGACGAATGATTTGACGCTTGATGTGACGAATGATTTGACGCTTGATGTGACTTGCGTGCCGCACTCGAATTCGAAATACGAATGCACTCACAATCACTCTCGGGCTCGGGTTCGCTAATTCCTAATTAGCGAATTTTCCGTTGCGTCGTAATTAAATGATTACGCCTAGCGAATTCACTATTCACGTCGCTAACAAATTAATTCTAAATTAATTCGTTCGCCCGAATTAAAATCCAATTTCAATTCCGCGTCGAAATCCAATTTCGATTGATATATCAAATATATTAATTTACCCGATTAATTCTAAATCAATCGTTTTCTCTCTTTAGACGATATTTTATCCCAGATAAAATATCTCCGTAATTAATCCCAGATTAATTTTCTCTCTCATCAAATTAATCCCAGATTAATTATGAGTGCGAGTCATACGTCATCGGTGAATCTTTGGGAAGCGACCCATGAGATCCCCGGATATGTTGGCAGTAAATACAGTCATCGGACTATCCGAACACGCAAGTACCTCGTACCACGTTTACACTGATTCACAAGACAAGGTTGGCCTCTAGCAAAACGCCATGCCTACCCAATTCTCCGGAAATATCCTTACAGGAATAAAGGATCTATATCAAGCGTAGTATACCGTAGTATTGCGTATGTCGGTCCAGTATCGGATGGTCACGTGCTAGGCCTGGGGCTGGAGTTGTGTCTGCCCCGTACGAAGCACTTGTCGGATGTCTGGTAACTAGTCTCTATAATCGGATATACATGACCTAGTCATAACATCCCGATGGTTGCGCAACACTTAAGAGCACTAATACCGTATCCTTAGTGACATCATCTCCACTATGACTGGAGTGATACTTCCGTCTTGACATCACACCCAATACTCTACGATTCTCAATATACCAGTATCGGCGTACACAGAACCTGTTACAGCCCTGGACGACCTCAACTAAAGTATATTGATTGTCGTAAGCATTAGCGGTGCAAGTCTCAGGTTAAGACCAAATACACCTACCCTGATGTCGGACTCCCATAGACACATAGTCATACTACCAATGGGATTCGAGGGGGTCTATCCAGAGCGAAGCTGTTTCCCGTACCATCGGTGAAACACAACCTCCTATTACACTTGCATGAGTATCCAATACCCAAATATATGAGAACTATGTCGTTGTGCCCTCACAACGCGTACAAGTGCAATACTAGTCTTTTACGTATTTGTCGATGTCCAATCTCGATAATACTCTAACTAGGGATATTTAATGATTTATCCTACGTGGACTGATACTGTCTCATATCATTCTCCGTCCAGGAACAAATCATAGGGACCTCTCATCATTTATACATCTAAGGTGATCCAATCACAAATGATAAGAGTGCAATCTCCTTTGTCACATAGTTAATTTGTACAACAACACCATGATATGTACAAATAGTGACGTTATGGGTCATAATTATCCAACAATCTCCCACTTGGCCTATAGCCAGTCACTCGAGTGTCTTACACCCGAACTATGTACGGTTGGCTCAAACTGCTGAGAAAAGCTTTCGTCAACGGATTTATATGATTATCGTCTGACGCGATTTATACGATCATCACATCGCCACGATGTATGATCCGAACGAATAAGATGAATATCGAAGTATATATCTGGATCGTTGATGAGACCATTAATTCTTTAATCTGGCTGACGCCTAGCTCAGCCGCTAACAGAACTATATCTAATCTAATTAGATTTATTTTCGACCTAAATGGCTTCTATTGCTGCCTCAGCTGCAGTAATAATCCGCATTTGTTGTTTATTTGGCAACAGTATCTTGCTTGGAAGATTTCCAGCTTACTGTTCCGTTATTCTAACTTTATAGTACCGTTGTTTATATCGGCTTGGAAACTTGCAGTAGTGATCCCAGTCACTTCAAGTTCTCCTTCTCCATAGATTAAGACAGCATCCTTAGTTCTCTAAGATACTAAATATGTTCTTAACTTCAATCCAGTGACTATCACTCGGATTGGCCTGTTTGTGAATCCATATGCTCAAAGCGTATGAGACACCAGGTCACGTACATTTTAAATGTACAATTTCTCAGAGAGTGTCAACAACTCTAAATCTATCCCAGTAGATCTTTATTCCTAGAATAAAGGTTGTTACTCCTAAGAATTCTACGGAGAACTATCTCGAAAGCCAAGCTTTCGCCGATTGTTTTATATGGGAATATCATTTCCAAGAAATGACATATATTATCATTATTTTATAGGACAACCACTGTCAGTGCGCTCCCACTAACCTCCTTATATACACAAGAATCATTTCCGTTTTGAATCAAATCATAAACCATTATGATTACATCAAAACGTTAGTTCCAAGAACCTTATGTTTGCTTCAATCCAAACATGGATCGAATTAACCCGCAAACCTTGTTTGTTGGTTTTAGTACGACAAAATCGTCAGGATGTTATAAACATCCTCCAAAAGGTTTCTGTTTAAGGAAAGCGATTTTGATATTTAACTGACACATTTCATAAATGTACAGTTTCAGCAAGCATTATCCAAATGGATTCACCATGGCAACAGGTAAAAGGTTGAACCGTAATCAACACAATGTTGATAATGATACCTTTTCATCACAAGCCTAGCTTGGTACGTTGGTATGTTGCCATCCATGTATGTCTTCCTTGAAGACCTATATAGTACCAATAGGGACAATGCCTTACGGTACAACAACCAGTGTCCAAACATAGTTGGTATACATGGAATCCATTTAGGACTCATGGCACTTTTCCATAAATGGAGTCGATACCTTGTATCACTTCTCATACGTAGTTGGTTGGTATACCTCAACAAGATTGACATCTTTATGAGGTGAGATCAGAAACTCATACCCCAGGTTGTTTTCTGATTCTATCCAATCTACGCGGTTCTTGTGTATTCGAAGATTAATGGTACAGATTCATCCTTGATGATCTGTTGTGTTCCTATAAGGACTTCATGCCTTGAACAGTATTACTCTGATTTTCATCGAGTTTTACTGTCCTCCCACTGACCACTGCATATCGGTATTCTTCTAAGGAATATCGCATGGTGAGCAACAATCACATTGTTCTCTTGTGAGATTTATAAGTACTATACTTATGGTTTCCCCTAGGATAACCTATAATTTGGCACTTATCCAATTTGGGTTCTGGTTTGGTATCATCCAAACGTATGCCTTGCATTCCCAAATTTTCAGGATTGTGAAACCCGGTTTCTTTCCTGTTCATATCCAATATGAATTCTGTCAAACAGATTTTTATGGAACCTTATTCTAAATAAGTTTTGCACTGTTAATGCATATCGTTGAAGGAAATGGTAGCTCAGAGCGACTCATGATAAACCTTATCATGTCCAACAAAATTCGGTTCTCCGTTCGGACACACCATTAAATTGACGTGTCTCGGGAGGAGTCCTCATTTGAAAGAATACTATACTCTCTCATGTATTGTTAAACTTATTGCTTAAGTGTTTTCCATTACGGTCTTACCGTGACGGTTTAATACTTTAGCCGATCTGTTTGTCTATTTCGTGTCTAAACTTTAAAAGTTTCCGATTTGTGTTCTTCAAAAGAAACACATAGCCATAACGTGATGCCACATCCGTTAGGTCACGAAATATTCATATCATTTCTAGCCTAGCTAGATTTGGGCCCACTTACTTACTATGAACAGGGCTAACAGATCGGTGGCACTTACACTATTACCAAGTAAATAGTGTTTTAGGTACTTTACCTAATAAACTAGATTCGTAGATTTTATTTGAATAGTCAAATCAGTCCTAGTACCCACTCTTCAAAAGTGTGGATATACGACTCTTGTTTAATTGTGTCCCAGACAACAATGCCACAAATAAGTCTCTTCTGATCAAATCAGTTAGAGCTATTATTTGTCATGTTATATGTTTGAGATTTTATTTATATTCAAAATATAAATACTGTCATTCACATCTAATGTGTTTGTCTCAATGTCATCTTTATATAATGAAACACTTTAGTGTTCTAGAATATAAAGGTTTATCCGCAACGGATTAAACACTGACATAGAGATAATGTTCCTAGTCAAACTAGTTACATTATAACAGTTTCCTACTATAGGTACTCACCCGAAGGGTAGTTCCTAAACTTAGGTATCTACAGTCGAAACATCGACTTTCGTCCCGTTTCCGATTCGCAGATGAATCTGAGCTTGAAGTCAGTATCCTACTCACAGCAGATTCTGAACATCAATACATATATTTTATGTACCACACTAAGTATTTTAAAATCCAATTTTAATACTAGTAATAGACATAATTTTGACAAACATTCTTAAAGTCAGAGCCTTGCCCTTTCTTTAATTCCTTCATGTCTGCCATATCCAAACGGCAGTCACTTTGGGATACGTCCTTTATCTTCCCAGAAGATCATAATGATTTTGCCTTTGCCCTTTCCAATATTTCAGAAGCCTTTGGCCAAGCCTTGGGTTTCTAGAATATTGAAGTAAAGTGGCCTTGCGCTACTTACCTAATTGAAAAGTTCGACTTTATCTCCTTGAGATTTGTCATTAATTCTCCAAGAATTATTAATTGCAATTTTAATACTTCTTAAATCTAAACATAGATTTATGATAAGTATATCAGATTAAGCATTAAAGTCATCATCACATAAATCTTCAAAGATTATGCTCTACTATTTGCTTAATTCTCGGGCTTAGGCATAATAGGTTATTTTATCAAATAAAGTAACTTATTATTATTTCCAGGACCATCCTGAAATTATTCCCTATTTTGAAAATTAAATCATTTAAAATATTTTAATCCAAGATTATATTTTAAATATTCAATTTTTCAATTTTACCTTGATTTCAATAGTCCAACTATTTAATCAATTTATTTCAGGTACTATTTATTATAATGATTACAATAATCCAATTATTTAATCAACTATAATTTTAATATTGATTACTATAATCCAATTATAAAATCAACTATTACTTCAATTCAATTATATTGATTACTATAATCCAATATAAAATCAACTATTTATTGAATTAGTTTGAATATAGTCCAACTATATTCATTAAAACAACTTTAAATATTAGTCCAACTAATACTTTTAATTATTGACGAGTGATATTTGTTTGAGAGCATATGGCGAGTAATTAAACGAATATTGCAAATTCAATTCTTGCCTCCCACTATTTTTCGGCGAGCCTCTAACCCTCTGTCGAGTACTCGGGAAACCTTGTTTCCTAGTGGGCTAGGATCCCGTTAAATAACACACAATCTTGACTTTGGCCAACAAATTGTATGATATTTAACTAGGTAGATCTCAAAGATCAATTGGATCCAATCCATTCCTAGATCCAGTAGGCGGATATCCAAATCCTAAACATATATCTAATATATGCCAATACATCCAATGTATTACCTAACCTTTTCCTCTAAACCATTAAGCCTTGGCTTTGGCACAACAAACTTAATGATTCTAGTCAAGCGCGACCCATTGACCATGGAAAGCTTCGTAATCAATGTCGAGTGACAAGAAGTGGTCTTGACTTTGGCCAACAAACCACAACTTGGACAAGACACCGATATGGAACAAAGCTCTCGTGATTCAAACACATCTTCGACGGACAAAGGGCTTGACTTTGGCCAACAACCCAATGCAGTCTCGGATCTTGAGTAGGAATCACTCAATGGAAGGAAAAACGCATGATATTTGATAAGGGTTTTTCGCGTGCAAATTGGCTACCAATTTATTATCTTTGTTAAGGTCTCATCATCATACACCCTTAAACATGCATTCTAAACACATAATAAAGCGCGTATGAAATAATAATAATGATATGCGGATGGATACTTAACACATTGATCCTAGATCAAATCTCTTACTTTCTCTCTCAAGCTAGCACTTGTATTACTTCTACCCGTTACACTACACTTCTAAAGAAACCTCATTTACATTGAGGGGAATAGGTGAGAAGAGAATACAAAGAGAATAGAGGTGATAAGGCTGGAACGCAGGTCCAATTTAATAAATCAAATTTATTACAACAATTTCCAAAATTGCCCCACCCGACTAATATACACATCCGATATACATTATTCATTCATCACAACCATGTATTCACACAAGCATGTTATCAATCAATCTAATCAAATTAATTAATCTGATAATTAATGATCATCCAATGTTCAAACAACGATTTGATTTTGCGCGTGAGTCAAACTCGTTTTGCGAATAAGTACTCAAAGTACGAATTCTCGAATTAAATTAAACTACAATATTAAATCCAATTTAATATGTATTTAATACTAACTCACTATTTAATTCCAAATTAAATATTACACTTTATTAATAAACATTTTACGACTTAAATTCCAAATTTAATCGTAACGAGTCTCAAAGACCGATTAACGTCCAACGTCAATTCAATTAAAGTCCAATGGGCTTTTAATTGATTTCTTAAGGCGTGGACTTTTGGTCAACTCGGGTCAAACCGAATAACCAAAATCCAATCCGGGATTTACCCCATAAGCCCATAAATCAATCTTGGCCCATTAGGCCTAATTAAACTTTAAAGGTTCATTAAGTCGCATTTGGGCTTAACGGAAGTGGTTTTGGGCCCAATTGGATCCAATCCAATTTGCCTAAATCCAACTTTGTACAACAAAGTCCAATAAGCCCATTTACAACATAATAAGCCCAAATCCAATTTAAAGGCCCAAATAATTAAATTATCAAATTCCAAATTTCCAATTTAATTACCTAAAGTGTATATCATGATTAATCACCTAAATCAATATTTCCTAAACATCAAATTAGTCCAATTAATCATGCTTTACATCATTATTACATGTCCAACACATTAATGAAAAATCAAACCCAATTACATGCTTAAAGTCTCGGCCAAGGGAGATAATTTTGTCCGATTTGAATTCAATCCAATTAATTCCACAATCGCATCGAATCAACTTCCCGAATGATTTCCAATACATCCAATTATCAAAAATAAAAAATCCAAGACTAAATAGAGCTTAAGAATTCGGCCACCATAAGCATTTTGGGGATTTTGTTCAATTCAATATTAAATCCAATTCAATCTTAAATTAACATCATCCAACATCATTACAACTCATCCAATGAATCAAAATGAAAAATTCCAAGAATTCTAAAATGCCTAATGTATTCGGCCAAGGTGATATTTTGGGGAAAAATTGATCCAATCATTATTTCATTAAATTGATCCAATCAATCCTTAATTAAACATGTTATAAGCATACTCAAACATTCAATTCATTCAAATCATGCTCAAAACAAGTTTACCCAATTTTAGGCCCTAAAAGTTTCATGCTTGAACCTAGGCTCTTGATGCCATTGTTGGTTTTATTCTAGGTCCCAAGATCATAACAAGCATGAAAAATGTGTGAAAACAAATCGAAGAAGTTACGGAATACTCACATCGATCGGTTGAGACGATTTGATGAAGAACAAAACCATTTTTGGCCTCCATTTCCACGCCCACTGCATGCAGATTCTGTCCAGAAAATTCAGATTTGCTTCATGAATTTGAGCCTCAACTTGCGTCAAACGATTCCCGGCTCGTGGGTGAGTTTCCCTATCACCTTCGCATGTCTCTCGGAGTGCTAGCTCTACTTGATTTTGCCACAAAATCAACACCCATTGCCTCCTGAAGCTCACGGTTTTGAAGCAAACCAGTGAGCATTTCACAGCCCCTTGGGCGTGAATGGTGAGAGAAAAATAGAAGAGAAGAAGTTGTGTGTTGGTTGTTAAAATGGTTTGGTATATCTTATATATGATTTCTAAAATTAAATATATGATATACACTTCCAAAGTCAAAGTAATATATGTAATAATATATTACCATCAACTTTTAAAAGCCTTTTCCAACCACTACCAACTACATCAAGTCACATATTTCATTCAATCAAGTGACAAGTTGTCACATCACTCAAAGTGACATTTGATTTGACGCTTGATGTGACGAATGATTTGACGCTTGATGTGACTTGCGTGCCGCACTTGAATTCGAAATACGAATGCGCTCGCAATCACTCTCGGGCTCGGGTTCGCTAATTCCTAATTAGCGAATTTTCCGTTGCGTCGTAATTAAATGATTACGCCTAGCGAATTCACTATTCACGTCGCTAACGAATTAATTCTAAATTAATTCATTCGCCCGAATTAAAATCCAATTTCAATTCCGCGTCGAAATCCAATTTCGATTGATATATCAAATATATTAATTTACCCGATTAATTCTAAATCAATCGTTTTCTCTCTTTAGACGATATTTTATCCCAGAAAAAATATCTCCGTAATTAATCCCAGATTAATTTTCTCTCTCATCAAATTAATCCCAGATTAATTATGAGTGCGAGTCATACGTCATCGGTGAATCTTTGGGAAGCGACCCATGAGATCCCCGGATATGTTGGCAGTAAATACGGTCATCGGACTATCCGAACACGCAAGTACCTCGTACCACGTTTACACCGATTCACAAGACAAGGTTGGCCTCTAGCAAAGCGCCATGCCTACCCAATTCTCCGGAAATATCATTACAGGAATAAAGGATCTATATCAAGCGTAGTATACCGTAGTATTGCGTATGTCGGTCCAGTATCGGATGGTCACGTGCTAAGCCTGTGGCTGGAGTTGTGTCTGCCCCGTACGAAGCACTTGTCGGATGTCTGGTAACTAGTCTCTATAATCGGATATACATGACCTAGTCGTAACATCCCGATGGTTGCGCAACACTTAAGAGCACTATTACCGTATCCTTAGTGACATCATCTCCACTATGACTGGAGTGATACTTCCGTCTTGACATCACACCCAATACTATACGATTCTCAATATACCAAGTATCGGCGTACACAGAACCTGTTACAGCCCTGGACGACCTCAACTAAAGTATATTGATTGTCGTAAGCATTAGCGGTGCAAGTCTCAGGTTAAGACCAAATACACCTACCCTGATGTCGGACTCCCATAGACACATAATCATACTACCAATGGGATTCCGAGGGGGTCTATCCAGAGCGAAGCTGTTTCCTGTACCATCGGTGAAACACAACCTCCTATTACACTTGCATGAGTATCCAATACCCAAATATATGAGAACTATGTCGTTGTGCCCTCACAACGCGCACAAGTGCAATACTAGTCTTTTACGTATTTGTCGATGTCCAATCTCGATAATATTCTAACTAGGGATATTTAATGATTTATCCTACGTGGACTGATACTGTCTCATATCATTCTCCGTCCAGGAACAAATCATAGGGACCTCTCATCATTTATACATCTAAGGTGATCCAATCACAAATGATAATAGTGCAATCTCCTTTGTCACATAGTTAATTTGTACAACAACACCATGATATGTACAAATAGTGACGCTATGGGTCATAATTATCCAACAGGAAGCTTGTCCCTGACGCATAGACGTCAATCAAGCCGCTACTTTTCTTGTAAATATTATATCTCTTTGTCTTTTTCTAATAATTGTAATTTGTTTTGTTGTTTTCTTTTATTTTCTCCGACATGATCCAGACATTTTTGACTATCACGATTTATTTTACTATTAACTAATAATTGTCATTTGGCAGGTACTAGTGCTATTATTTTACTCACCATTTTCAGGTGTTATAAATTCAACTCATCATTGCACTTTTGAAGACATCCATAGTAAAACATGGAAGCCACTTCAAGAAGACGAGTTGAAAACATCTGTGTGTTTTGCGGAACTAGTGTTGGTGTTAAGCCACAATACGTAGAAGTAGCACAGGAATTGGGTCGAGTCTTAGCTGCAAGGAATATGCACTTAGTATATGGCTGAGGTAATCTTGGACTTATGTGGATCGTTTCAAAAGCCGTACAGGAAGGAGGCAGTCACGTTTTGGGAATCATTCTAAAACCCTTGGCAGAGGCAAATCTTATTGGACCATCAAACGGAGATGAACTGATCGTGCCAGGTATGTCTGAACGATTGGTAGAAATGATTAACCGTGCTGATGCTTTTATTGCTTTGCCATGTGGCTTGGGCACATTGGAGGAAATTTTTATAGTGCTATCTTGGGCGAACCTGAATATACACACCAGAAACCAATTGGGCTGTTTAACGTTGATGGATTTTATGATTTTCTTTGTGTGTTTCTTGATGATGCCCGGAGAAATGGGTTCATGTCAAAAACTTTAAAATAACTCCTCTTCACTGCCAGAACTGCTCCGGATCTAATTGACCAAATCTTAGCCTATTAACCACAAGTTGACCCTATCATTTCAAAGATAAATTGGTCCGAGGACGATCGTGGTAAGAGGCGTCGGATTAATCTGGATCTTAACATTTAATTTCCTGTAGAATTTCAGCTAACCAGGTATTATCTTCTAAACTCTTCTTCTACTGTTTAAGACATTTGGGACAATGTCTCATTTAGGTTTGGGGGAGGGAATTAGTTGATTAGTACCTTGTTTTTAGTTTATGTGTTGTTTTTATTTTTAGTCCAAAATTTTTCAAAAATTACAAAAAAAATTGAAATTTTTTCAAAAATTACAAAAATATTTTGTGTTTTTATTTTGACTAAAAAGGTGAAATTGGTAAGAGATAGCTGTGTAAGGAATTTCTACTCCTGAGATGTATCTCAAACCATTTTTGAAACAAGTTAGTTTTTGTTTATTTCATTTTAAATTATTTAATTTGTAAATTCTCATAAAACTGACTAAAATGGATCTTCATATGCTCATTTAGCAGATATTATCAACATGCATTGTAACATACGGACATGAGCTAAATTGAAAAGTTTGTAATATTCAGTTCTATAGTTTAATTGGAGGAAGCATCTCAAAAAGTGATGGAGTAACAAAAAAAAAACATCCGAGATCCGAGTTATTAAGTCTGTAAGGGTGTTTTAACACCTAGTGCCCTAAAGCCAACTGGTTTGGGAGTCACTGGCCCAAAGCTCGCTACATGGATCAAAGATGCTACAAAAATATATATATCTGAAGTCTGAGTAATTAAGTCCGTAGGGGTGTCTTAACACCTGGTGTCCTAAAGCCAACTGGTTTGGGAGTCATCGACCCAACACTCGCTACATAGATGGAAGATATTGTATATATAAAAAAAAATCAAAAATCAAAGAGAAAAATCAGAAAAAATTATTCCATTGCTACAAAAAGTGTGAATTCTGATAAAACTTTAGGACACAAATATTACTCTCTTATCAACTGCACTTGTGACTGTTGTGGGAAAAAAATGAGTTGTTTAATATTTTGTCGGCTGTGTATATGGAGAATGGTAAATATAATAGGAGAATTTACTTATTCGCTAATTTAGAAGGAAGAAAACAACTAGTAACTTGGAGTAGAAGTTTCACCTGATTAGTCACTAACTTCTTTATTCTCTTTTAGCTTGTCTTTTTGCTTTTGTGTGCATTAGTTTCACTACATTTTTACTTTTGTAAAATGTTTGTGGGTATCATTGCTGTAAACCCTCACGAGACTACAACTCGTCCACTAGGGACACTTAGGGGTTTAAAGGCTTGTTGCATATGCTAAATGCAACCGTGATCCCTACGAAAGTGGCTTAGTTTAATTTTAATTGTTTCTTGTATTTTATTTTGTTGTTTTGCTCGATGACTAGCAAAATGTTAGGTTTGGGGGTGTGATGAGCGGAAAATATATCAATATTTACCGCCCCTTTTACTTGGTATTTTTTTAGTTTCTCGGGTTTGATGAACGTTTTGATGTGTTTTAATTTATTTTGCAGATAAAATAATATTGGGACACAATGAAATCATTTAGGACGAAATGTGGGTAAAATAAGAGCAAAAATTGGACTTGACATATTAATTTTAGAGATTGGAAACTTGAAATGGCGTTTTAACGAAGTGCAGTTTTGGAAATTCCAATTTTGCGCATCTGTCGTATTTTGGGCATAACTTTTTACTCCGATATTGAATTGAGCTGATTCAAGTTCCAGATTAAAGAAGACTCAAATATATACAACTTTAAAAGACAAAATAATTTCTAATTCTGAAGATTTCATGCCCGAAATTGATGAACCATCCATAAGTGTGTTGTGTGTAATTATTAAAGTCATTTTCAAAGCAAAAAAATAAATTAATAAATAATAAAAAATTATCAAATCATCACCAAACATGATAAGCAATTGTGGAGCAATTAATAATGCATTTGGTGGAGCAATTAGTGGAGCAATTAATATTGGATTTGGTGGATGATTTGATGGAGGCAAAATTTTGCCTATAAATACCAAGCCATTTCATTTGTAAATTCATACTTTCTTCTAAGGAATTCCTTAAGAATACTAGGAAGATTGTATCTTGTTTGTTTATTTACAGCTTTCAGTAATTAATTTCCGCTTTCGCATTTTTTTTCTTTACTTTTCAGTTTTTACTTTCCGCAATTTACTTTTACGCACATTACTTTTCTTTCTTTAATTTTCAGTTTTTACTTTTCAGTAATGAGGAGGTAACTCCCCTTTGCTGGGGTAAAAGGTAAAACTTTTATTACTAATATTTAGATTAATCTCCCTTAATTATAATATATAAACTAGTTAAAACCTGACTTAATGAGGATACCGCCATATTGGTCTGTTGGTAATTATTTAAATTGGTTTTAACCTGACTAAACTGGATACCGCCTGATTGGTCGGTTGGTAATTAATTATTAATTTGACTTAATCTGGATACCGCCTATATGGCTGGTTGGTAATTATCATGCAAAGTTAATATATTATATTAAGGGAGATATCTAAAATAGAAGTAATAAAAGTGGATCCTTTTACCTCAGCATTTTCTTTTATTGTACTTTTACTTTATTTACTTTTCAGCAATTTACTTTCAGCATTTACTTTTCAGTATTTTACTTTTCAGCATTTACTTTTCAGCATTTATTTTTAGCATTTACTTTCCGTCATTTACTTTTCAGCAATTTACTTTTCAGCATTTACTTTATGTCTTTTATTTTATTTAAGTTTTTACTAGCCCTAGTTATGTGTCGTAACTAAGTTAGTTATCTGGGGTTGTGATGAATTCTAATATAACCGGTTTATAAGGGGTTATTTTATAGTTTGGGTAATTTAAAGGTTTACTTATTAAGTCTTAAGCTTAATGCTTCTTGTTGTCTGATCACCAATAAGATTGATGTGGTAAATCCAATACTTATAGTCGTCGTATTGTGATAATATATATTCTCTCTACACAACTATACGCATCTCGTTTCTTAAGCTTTATAATTTGCGTTCAATTATTCACAACGATTATAAAATAATTGATTAGCAAACTGTGTTAGACACGTGACTTCTAAAAGTCACTAAAGCTAAGAAACGTCATTATAAGACAAACAAATATTAAAGGGGTTTTCTTAATGCCAGTCAAGAATCTCGAGACATGAACTATTCAAGTCAATTCTTACTGCATAAGAAACAATTTTAACTAGAATAAAATCCTAAACAGGGATATCCTTTTAGATTACCTAATCGCGACTTAGAAACTAAGTCACAAACCATCTTGATTTTCAATAAAATCAGAACAATAGTTCCCGATGGTTCCAACTAATCTAACAATATCTAAGTCTACTGTCATTCTAGAACCTATTCTAGAACTACGCAACCATAGGTAAAGTCAGAAAACCTATATATTCAAGTAATATACTATGCAGTGGATTAGAAGCATAAATCTATAAAAAATATAGAATAATAGGAAAACTAAAGCAGTAAATTCCAAAATATTACACACTGCTTAAGTTATAGATTTTTAAACTCAGCAGTGTCTCCCACTACTTTACGTAATACCGTAATCCCCAACGGACAACGGGAATTCAATAGTTAAATCGAATTCCATAGTGAGAGTAGAATCCCATGAATATATTTCGACTCACAGCTTTGGCACGATCTCGCCTACATATATTCATTAGGTAGACAATTCATTGTCAATCACTCACCAGTGACTCCTAGTTTTGGTCCTGACCGCTTCTCGCTGTGACAGCATTGACACGTTCACATGAAGGCGTATCAAAGCTACACTTGTCGAAGACATACTCAAGCTACCAGTGTAGTCCTGACAGCTTTGGCACGTTCAGGATTTCCACTTACACTTGAATTTGTCCAGTATCAATATACAACCGGTATGGATAACAATCCTATAACTACACCCTCACAGCTTTGGCACGATCTCGGATGCAGTTATAGAAAAATACCCATAAACCGTACTGACAAGACGAACCAAGAAACATGTATCCAATACACGTTACTTAACAGCCATATTAAAAACGGGGATTTTCCTTAGGAAGCTATACTTTACATCAAATGCATAATTTTAATCTAAATTATTTTCTAAACATTTCAATTCTACTTTAGAAAACATAACACAATTTAACTATTAAATTTCCGTTATATTTTCCGTTAACGTAAAATCGAAAAGTAAAGAAACGTATATAGATTACAAGCATGTTCGAACATTAAAATTGGATTATATATCATATATAAAGCATGAAAATGTAATGGATGAAGCATCAGACCCGCTCTGATACCATTTTGTTGAGGTTTTGGGCGATGGGGCGCAGCGGAAGCGCGGGTTCGAGCGAAATCGTATTTTAAAACTTTTTCAAAATACCGAATAAATTATTCAATATCTAATATGAATAATTTATTCAGATTTCACCTAAACCTATTTATTCAATATCAAATATTGACATAAACAAGTTGAAAACTCACGAAACTTTTACGAAAACCATTTTTCCGTAAAATTTCCTAAAATACGTTTTTGACCGAACCGACTACTCGAAACTTATGAAAACTACCCATATCAGATCCAATAGTGTCGGGGCAGTTCATGGGCTGCTCGAACAGTAATAGATTCACTGTTTGGATAGCCGTCACCCGGTTGGCTCAAAATCCACCCGGTAACGCTGTTTTTGGCCGTTTTCGCTTATTTCAAGTCGGAAACACTTTCCGGAAATTATTCCATCTCACAAAACACATCCAATGCATTCTAAAGACAAAAATTTCATCACAAAATCAGATTTATTTCCAGGTTAAAATAGAAAACGAAATTGTCCAAAATTTATACTTTAAATTCAATTTTCAACAAGATTAATCTAATTAATCCATCACCAAATGAGTCCCAACACATATGAAAAACTCTAGAACAATTCTAGGCTATCTAAGAGTGGATCAACAACTCTAGAATGGCAACTCTTCAACAATTGAATAAATTGGCCTAATATTACAATAATATCTACCAAATACACTTCACACATGCTAATCACTTCCAAATACATCCATCAACACCAAAAGCCCAAATTCTACAAGCAATAAAACCCTAGAACTATTCTAAGAATTCAAGAAAACATGAAACTAATTTCTAAGCTTGGGTTATAGAAGATTACCTTTTAATCTCATGAATTCCAAGCCTTTTTCTTGAATTGTTTCTTCATTTTCCATGGAATCTTCAAATAAATTTTAAGACCCATTTTCTTGTAAGGTTTTCGGCCATTGATGTGTATTAAGGAAGAAGAAAACAATTATCTTTTATTTATTTAGTGTGACCGACTTTATCAATTAAAGAAGGGCAATTTTGTCATTTTCATTATTTAATCAAATTAAATCCAAAATAAATCAAATCAAACTTTATATTAACCAATCAAAATTGGACAAACAAAGTTTGATTTAAATCATGTCAAGTGTTCCAATTGTAAGTCACCATCTATCATACTAATTATGACAAATGGATAAGATTTATAATTTTCAATTATTTAATTATTCAACAATTAAATAAAAACCATATATGTATTTTTATTATTTAAATTAAATAATAAATACACATATTTATGGCATGTGTCAAAATCTCATTTGACGAATAATTAATGTGTATCTAATTGTATTATGTATCAAATACAAATACACAATAATTATTAGCAGACAAAATCCCCGAATACAAGTGTTATCGTTTAACCAATTAAACGATTCAAATTAACTCACTTAATCCAGTGAAGTATAATGAATAATCTGCATTATTCATATCGCGTTGCCCAAGTGCTCAACGAGTACACTTCATATTGCGGGACTCTCTAAGTTTAGGTTTATCCGTCACGAAATCTAATTTCGTGTCCATAATCCACCCACTCATGGATTATGACTACCACGGATAATCTCGCTAAACTATACAAGCCGAGGTCATAGCATACGTATAATCCCTTCGTCACAGGCTATCCATATTATACCTGGGATATAAATCAGAATGTCAGATCCGTTCGGTATAATACAATCTACTTTCAATTTACGATCTCTAAATAACACTCAGAACCGGTTTCCGAAGTTATACCACGGCCATGGATTTACTAGATCGTAAACACGTGCTGGATGCCTATGCCATGTACACAGGACTGACAGATACTGTCTTGATACGCACTGGATATCATGAGCATCAGTCCAAACCCAACGAACAGGCGGAGGTCTGATCATGAATAGATCGTTGACGTGACTACCATCAAAGTGTGAATGATAACTCATATATCCACAGTGGTATCTCAAGTCGAAGGACCACTATGCTCACTCAACCCGAGAAGGTTCCTATTGACGTTGGTGTACCATCTATTAGGAAACCTTCAGTGAGTCGTTCAGTGTCTTATCAAATAAACACCTACATGTCTATACGAATCTCCCGAGACTCATGGTTCACTGGGATAAACCATCAGACCAAGTCACGATATACGACATGTACTGGTCTCAGCGGATTTTACTAACCAACCCGTGTTAGCAAATCTTGACCAGGAACTTTATTTAAGGATATACAACTAATAGTGCGCTTCCCAATGCCAATTACAAACTACATTGTAACTGCGCACTATACTGTAAATCCTAGGGTCTGTCTAATATACACGTATCACTGAACCAGATATAAAAGACATAATCGTAATCAGATATCTAATCGCAATTAGATCGAATAAATATATAAAAGACAAAGGTGCTACCATTAAAATTAGTAATATTATGGAAAATGACATTGCTCGTATTTATAAATCGGACAAAAATTCGATCCGGATTGGTACTCCGAGCACCAATCCTAACATAGAGAACACACATTTATGGAAAGCTTATTCGAGTATACAATAGACTCTATAAACTAGTATACCAAACTACGATCTTAGCAAAATACAAACTTTAGGGCCATTCCACAACTGAACGCCACTTTGCATTCTTAGTCAAAATTCACAGTTTCATATTAACATTAACTAACAGATCTTATTTTTTTCAATTAATGCGACTAGAGACAAGTTTCCTCCGAATCTACAATAGATTGCTGAGTATAACCTGTCTCACTATCATACTACAAAGGTCATACCTTTAATAAGCTCACTTTTCTTTTGCTGCACAAACCATTTGCACATTTTATAAACGATTCATAACAAAAGCTTATCAAGTTCAAAGCTTGATTGTAGTCAGCTATGAACAATCTTAGATCTATGGTTTAATGCTAACTTTCAGAGTCGATATTAAATAACACTCCCACTATAAGTTATATGATAACTTTCTTCAATAATAAAATAGCAGAACCATTAAGTATCAAATACTTCGCAAATGATTCAGACATCCTAGTGGACTTATATGGAAGATGTGTAAGGGTATTTCCATCTTATTAATTATATAGTTCCATTTATAGTTTATCACTTTAACATTTGACTTCAATAAGTCAAGTATTTTCTACAATCATCAACATCCGATGTTACACACCAAGTAATAAAACCATTTTATTTCTCGGAATCGTAGAAAAAGATATTCTATCAAATAAAATACAAGATTCTATTAAATAAAATAAATGAATTTTTTACTTATATCTCCGATGCGTAAATACTTTCAATTGTATAACTGTTAATAAAAGAAAGATTCAGATCTCAAACATTTCAAGATTCGAATTTTCTACTTATATATTTCGTATACGTAACTGTAGAAACTAATGGAACCTTAATCAAAATGATGAAATAGTATTACTGGAGCATATCCATAAGAATATCGAAACTAATTCGGTAATACTCAATATAAAATGAATCAAATCATATAAGATTCGATTCCTCATACTGACCAATTCTGTCATGATGGAATCATAGAAGGATAATATTGAGTAAGCATCATATTCATTAAATAATCTTAGAATTAATTGCTCTAAATTCATCTATTTGATCATATCAAACATCTTTGAACAATTCAAAGACCTGCGATGAATTTTAAAGATACAGTTTTCAAAACTTTAAATCGAAAATCTTTGAACCAGTCAAATATTTCGATCCATATTTCATCTGAACAGATTGAAAGGTCTCGAATCTATCAAGATATTCAATATGTGTTCTATCTGAAACACGTAACTAAGTCATGATAATTCATTGACTAAGTTACGAAGTAAATAAAACTACACGAAGTAATTAATAATCCATTGAACTACATACATCTAATGTATTAGTTTAATAAATCTGTGGTCCAATAACGATTATTGGTTAATGATTTTTAATCACATTCCCTGAATGCAATATTCATTAAATGGATAAGGATTTGTGGTGTGATCTCATATCAAACCATCTTTTACCATGGAGATAAACATCTAATGCTTAAGTGATAAAACTTCATAAACTACAATTCTAAATTATTTACATTATCGAAAATATTTCTTAATATTTATCTCTACATCAATGACACTAATAGTCGTATTAAAATATGTAACAACTATTTTCACAGAACAAGTAACTATACAATAGTCATAAGTTCTGATATCAATTATCAAAACAATCATTAAATAATATTTTAAATAACTAGATGGGAGATCCGATATCTAATACCTTTAGTAGTGGTGTTGTGAGAATTGATAATCTCTACATACAACTACAAACATCTCATTTCTTTAGCTTTCTAATTTGCATTCAACTATTCACAATAGTTGCAAACAATTGACTAACAAATTGGGTCAGACACATGACCTCTAAAAGTCACCAAATCCAAGAAACGTCATTGTCAGATAAACAAATACCTAATGAGGTTTCTTAAACCCAGTCAAGAATTTCGAGACATGAACCAATTCATGTCAATCCTTACTGCACAAGAAACTATTCTCTCTAAAAATATAATATCTTAAACTAATTTACTCTAGAACCTATTCTAGAAATCTATAACCAGAAGTGAAGTAATAAAACATATATCAAATATGTATGCAGTTGATAGAAGTTAAAATATATCTACACGACAGAATATGGAAAACAATAGCTGATAAAATTTATAACATTACACACTGCCTAAGTTATAGATTTTTAACCTAGTAATGTCTCCCACTATTTTACGTAATACCGCAATCCCCAATGAAAAATGGTAATTCAATAATTAAATCGAATTCCATAGTGAGAAGTAGACCCCATGAATATATTCGACTCACAACTTTGGCAAGCTCTCACCTACGTATATTTATAGGTAGACAATTTATTGTCAATCACACTCACTGTGACTCCTAAGTTTGGTCCTGACCGTTTCTCATTGTGACAGCTTTGACACGTTCACTAGAGGCGTATCAATGCTACACTTGTCAATGACAAACTCAAGCTACTGATGTAGTCCTGACAGCTTTGGCACGTTCATGATTTCCACTTTCACTCAATTTTTTTTCTTATCATATAAGTTCTACCGACGCAAATGAACTACCATCAGCCATAAATACACAGCTTTGGCACGATACAACTATAACATAAGGAAATCATTCACCTTCTTATTGACAAGGCGGATCAAGAAATAAGTCTTCCTAATACTAGTTAGTATAAAGCCTTATCTAACATGATATTCCTAAATTGGGTTTTACTCTACATCAAATGCAGATATTTAATCTAGATCAATTTCTCGATAATTCAATTCTACCTGGGAAACTATAACTCAACTTAACAATTAAATCTCTGTTATATTTTTTGTTAACGCGAAACTAAAAAATCAAGAAACATTTGGATTACAAGCATATGCAAATATCAAAATTGGATTATATATCATATATCAAGCATGAAATATGTGATTGATGTAGGATCCGACCCATTCTGATACCATTTTGATGAGTTAGTCACAGCGGAGCGCGATTCGAGCGAAATCGTAACTTTAAAATTTTTAAACTTACTGAATAAATTATCCGATATCCTATATCTATAATTTATTCATATTTCACCTAAACATATTATTCGATATCAAATAATGACTTAATTAATAATGAAAACATTACAAAACTTTTACGGAAATGATTTTTCACAAAATAACATAAAACACATTTTAGTCGAACCGACCAATCGAGTGTTGTGATATATGCCCAAGAGCATAATGTGATATGTGAACAGGATTATATTTTAAGTAATAAACCATGCGTTTATTCATTTATTAAAAAGTTGATTTTAAAGTTTCATATTATAAATTATCATGTATGCCATTGGATACTAAATGTACTTTCAGATTTAGTGTATAAGTGTTATACACAAGATGGTTTAAATCAGAAATTAGTAATCCATATTCCATATTGTATGACGACTTTGATCTGGTTCGTTCATGTGGTGACATAGGAATGAAGGCACCTTATCTGATGCGATCATATAGGACTGGACCAAGACAAAAATGAATTTTTTTTAATATCTTTTAAATAAAGAAATTCATATCAGTCTAATAAATGATCATATATAGGCTGAGTGTACTACGAACTCCTACATGGCAGACTATGTCCTTTGATTTACAAAGGTGAGGTTGGTGAAGCAATCCCGACCAATAGCTACGTATTTAGGGACATGGTTTGATGTGTAGCTGGGGATATTTTACATAGACATGGAATCCATTCATTCTTTCGAGAAGTAGATGAGTATCTTCCTTAAGGGTTGATTCGGTACTTGAACGGTTAAAGCGATCAAGTCTTTCTATTATGAATAGAAAGATTAATATTCATAATAGTTATGAATAAATCGTTCATTAGAGAATCAATGATACTTATGGCACAAAATAATTAGAGGGGTATAACGGACATTATGACCCAACTCTAATTATAAGATACTCGTGGAGGGTCAATCTCTATGCATGATTATATCGGTGGTGTGATACCTTTAAAAAAAATTGATAAAGATAGCAGTGGGGCTAAAAAAAAAAGTGTTTGGCTATAAAAAAAAAACGTGTGGGGGATGAATGATTTCATTTTCAATTTCTTTCTCTCTCTCATAATTTTTCTTTCTTCTTTCTTCTCTCACTCTCTCTCTCACTGCCAACTTCAAATCGCCTCCGCCGCTTCACCACCGTCAATCAGCCACCACGCACCGGACAGCCAGAAAGCTGCCGCCGTCAGCTTTCCATAGCCGCCGAGATCGAGCCGATCCGCTGCCGGACGCTCCTCCACGCGCCGCTTGAAGGTAGCGACTCGCCGCCGGTTCTTCTGCAATTTCCGGCCACCTCTGATCACTTCTGACGTCACCTCCGGCGAGTGGGCACTTTTCAGGCTGAGATCTTTCCAACGCCGGTGGTCACTTCCCGATCCGACATCGTTTGGGTTGTTTTCCGTTTTATATCTACCGATAATTCGGGATTTGTATTGGAATTTGAGATCCGACCGTTGGATCGGCAATTCGATTGCACCAGATTGTTGCTCTCGATTATACGAGACTTTTGGTATATATTTTCACCGTCGAAAGTATCTGGTTGTGGGACCCAATTTTTGGTGGTGGGGCCCACTCTTCGTTGTGAGGCCCGCTTGTCTCGTTAAGCGTATCAGCAAGTTCTGAAGCCGTCGCTGTGATCCTTGAGATGTTTGCTGACTAGTGGATCTTTCTTTGAGAGATTTGGAGATCGTTGGAGCTCGATTCTTGGTGAGGATATAGATTTATTCAGAGCTTTTGCATGGATAGAGGTAAGTACACTCTGTGGTGATTCTCTTAACATATTGTTTGATGATTGATGGTTGTTGTGAGAGTCGGTATATATATATATATAATATAATGGTATATTATATATATATAATATATATAATATATTCTATTAAATATATATTTTGTTGAGATATAATATTGAGATATTGAAAGCATGATAAATATGAAATCATGATTATTGATATGAGATTGATGGTTTGGATGTGAGATGTGATTGTGTTGATGATGTACGTTGTTGTGTTATGCTGCCGGGTTTGGTATAATAGTGGTCGGATTTGAGATGAGATGAGATGTGATGATACATCAGATGAGATGAGATGATAGAAAACCTTGGGAGTTGCCATTGAGGACTCTTCCATTGGTTTTGATACGGGGGAGTACGGGGGTTTCCTCATTGAGTATATTTTACTCACATTTTACGAGTTGATATGGTTGGAAACCTTGGGAGTTGTCATTGAGGTACTCTCCCATCGGTTTCAATCCTCTGTTATACTAAACCCGGATATCAACCATGTTTGATGGATGTTTGTATGTTGTGGGATGATTGCTGAGATGATATTATAATATATGTTAATTTCATATATTGTATTATAATATAAATTTATATATTTATATACGAATGTTGGAAAATGGACTGAGTAATCGATAGCATGAGAACATAAAAGGTGAATACTAATTTGAGATATAAATTGTATATTTGTACTATGAATTACAGTATTGAGTATTATGTGATATTGAGATAAGTTGATGGATGAAATGAGATGAGATGTGTTGTATTGGATGCTGTGTGAGATATTATTGTTATGCTACCGGATTTAGTATGATAATGGTTGGAGATAGATGTGATGAGACATCAGGTGGTTTGAGATATTGATAACCTTGGAAGTAGTGATGAGATACTCTTCCATTGGTTTCGAGTTGATGGTAACCCTTGGGAGTTGTGATGAGATACTCTCCCATTGGTTTTGATATGGTGGGAAACCTTGGGAGTTGTGATGAGGTACTCTCCCATTGGTTTCAATCCATTATTATACCGAATCCGGATAGCAAACCTTGATGGATTGAGATGTGCTGTTGTGAGTATGTTTTGTCTGAGATAGTTGTTACATATATATATAGATATTTCATATATTATATATATATATAATATATATATATATATATATATATATATATATATCTATATATATTCCTATTTTGTTGGTGAGGTCATGTTGAGAGAATGAGTGCTTACTTGCTGAGCTTTTTAAGCTCATTCCCCTCTTCCCCCAAACATTTCAGGTAGTTCGCGAGAGTAGCAGGAGCAGTACCAGATCGGGATACACGTGCCACATTTGTATTTTCGGGTTGGTCCAGACATTCGAGTCGTCATTTGCATTTTCTTTTAAGTCTTGTGTTGTAAACCATAAAGGTTGTGTATACTTTATGAGTTTGTAATCTGTGATGTATTAATTGTGTGATTTAAATTGGTTGATTTGGCATATAGAGTGCTCGAGCTGAAGTTGATCGCAGACCTCTTTCTAGGGTTGGGCCCGCCCTAGGAAGGGGGTCGTGACAGATTTGGTATCAGAGCTTAGGGTTTTAGGTTCTGTAGACACATTGCATTAGATGAGGGTATTAAAAAGGGTAGTTTTTGTGTCCGTAGAAAAATGTCTGGACGTGGCCGTGGTACTGGTACTCAACGTGGGAGAGGGATAGTTTGACAATACCCGAGAATGACGTGTAATAGTGTAGAGAGACCTCACACTCAGCCGATAAATTTTGAATTTGTTATAGCTTATTTGGTGTTCATTTGATTGTTGAGGATAACAAGGAGTTTAGACTTATACCATCAATAGTTTCGACAATTGCCCTTTTCGCTATTTCCGTAGTTGTATCTGACGTGATTTCTACAGTGGTACCTAATGTGAATTTGTTGTCATAGTTATAACATCGTCGTGAGTGAGTAAGTTGAGGACATTAGAATTTTGGTGTTTGAGAAAGAATGAATAAGAGTTTATTGACACTTTTGTTTAAGCAAACAAATGCTATAATACCAAGCAGTAACAAAATATAAGATTTACGATTATATTATGGAATATAACAACTTGGTTGTGTTGCAAGGACTGGATCATCTTCGAATTGATAATCTTCCCATTGGCGTTTCGCACGTAGAGACATTGGAATGAGGCCGTCGATGACTTGGATTTCGAGACTGTCGGGAAACTTGATTTGATTGTAACCTTGGACGATACTTCTAGATGACTCTTCGATAGTAGTGAAGAGTTGCCAAGCTCTATCATTGGTATTGTTTTCTAGGCTTCGACGGACTGAGTCTGCGGAGAGAGCTCTAAGATCACAGGATTGGCGAAAGGCAATATCTGCTGGGAAAATATCATCGTATCCATAGTAAGCTCTAAGCTTTGGTCTAGATGGCCAATTACTGAGTCTCCAATTAGTGAGTTGATGTGATGGTATGATTCTTATAAGATGAATTGGGTGATAAATGAGTGAATAGTCATCTGACCATTCTGGAATAATGGTTTCGATCCATACAGTAATACTTTGTGGCGTTTATACCAACGATATAAGATATTACTGACGAAGGGAGGAAGCTCACTTAGGATGGCTTCTGAGATACCAGGATAGTTGGGATGGATTGGACTCGGTCCAAGGATAAATCCATTTAGGAAACCAAGTTCAAATAAGGTGCCGAGACTCCACTGGCAATGATTGAAGAAATCCTGACTGTTGATAAAAACTGTGGAATGGAATCTGTGATACCCACAGTGAACAATCGCAGAATTATTTTTGTATTGGATTAAACCATCTGTTTTTCCATTCCAAATGGTTCTAAGTATGGAACACCATCTCAAGAAGTTTGTAGGAACTCTTGCCACAATATCCATTGCAATCTCCTTGGGCAGAAGAGCGGATGAAGCTTCATTGAGACAATCGTGGATGTCTCTCCAAAGGTCTCGAACATATTTAGAGTCTATAATTGCACGATCAGTGACTGGCCATTTACAAAGCTTTTGGTATATCACCTTAGCTCTAGCAGATTTTGAACAGAGATTAGGATTGGTAGAGGAGGATGCCATGAAAGAAATTTGAGTAATTCCATAAGAACTTGTGCATTTCTTTATAGGGGGTGATAGCAATAATTTCTTCGTGAAAAGATGTTTTCACAGTATCCATGCATAATTGGAAGGGATAATATTGTCGTGATGATTAGATGTAAAGCAGATGTATGAGGGACATGCAAATCCTCTTTTCGGTAGTGGGAATCTTAAGGTGGTGGATTTTGTGAAAATTGCTAAAAACTCTTTACAATTGTTGTCTGAGCGAGACCCTTAGGTGGAGCCTTTTCCTTTGGAGACAAGATAGTTGGTTCGTAAGTTATAGCACAGGTTAGAATAATGATAATAATTGAGGACATTATTCATATGATGGTGAGTGTGAGATGTATAATGATCGATAGAGTTGAAATATGTTTCCATTCAGAAATATCTGAATTTTGGTAATAGAGTTGTAATACCACATACCAGAACGCTTAAGTATGGGATTTTGGGTGAGACATATGATAATCCTTATTACATGAAAACTGAGAGTACTAAGATGTATCAAAATCTAGAGAAGACTTAATGATGGTTGGGAATAAAGAGAGAGATTTTAGAGTTTGTATCCCAGTATTTAGTTTGTCAGTAGGATATAGAAGAGCATTAACATCCAGTTGGATTACCCCAGTCTTCAGTTAGACCTGAGTGGCCATGGGAAAATATCGTGATGGATTTTGTGGTATGGTTGTCGAAGACGCGGTATGGTTTATGATGCAATTTGTGTAATGGGGAATCGATTGTATAGGTCTGCTCATTTTTTTTTGCGATTCGAGTTACGTGGGAACCAGAGAGACTAATGATATTTAGTTGTGGAGTAGAATGTACGATTTCATAGTGTACCCTTATCGATGGTTTCAGATAGAGTTGTCTGATTTACTTCTCATTTTCGGGAGAATTTCTAGAATACTAAAGGATCAAATATTTCTTCGAACACCTCGTTTCATCTTCAGACTGACGAGCAGTCAGAGTGAACTATTCAGACATTAGATGATTTGCTGAGATCGTGTGTTTTGACATAATGGAAGTTGGCGTGAACATTTGTTTTTGATCGAGTTTGTTAATAACTATAGCTTTTTATTAGAATCGACATGACTCCATTTAAGGCTTTACGAGAGAGGCGATTTAGGACTTTTGTTTATTGGAGTGAGATTGGAGACAGACAGATTCATGGCTCAGACTTGGTAGATTGATGACTAATAAGATCAGGTTGATCCGAGTGAGACTGTTGGTTGAGTAGAACGATAGAAGAGTTTGGTAAACAGTAGGGGGTATGACCTTGAGTTCCAAGTTGGAGATATAGTATTTTGAAAGTTTTCTTATTAGAATGGAGGATTGAGTTTTGTCTGGAAGAGAAAGTTTTCGCCGAGCTGTATTGGTTCTTTTGAAATTTTGGAGAAAGTGTGAAAAGTGGCATATCATCTAGCATTATTACCGTGATTAGAAAGGATTCATTTAGTGTTTTGCGTATTCGTTCTAAAGAAGATTGTACTAGACCATTCTCCGATTCTAGAGAGTCAACCGAAGGAGCCGAGCGGGAACTTGATTTATAAGGAAAGCGTGTGAAGATCGTAGATTGGAAGGTTCAAGAGTTGAGATCCGGATGTATTTCTCTTGTAAAGGTTTTTGTGACTAATCATCACATTCAGGATGCGACTTGGGAAGTGGAACATGATTTGAAGGAGAAATATCCAGAGCCATTTGAGGATTGAGAAATTTCGGGGACGAAATTTTGGTAAGGTGGGTAGATTGTGATACCTTATATAAAAAAATTGATAAAGATAGCAGTGGGGCTAAAAAAAAAATGTGTTTGGCTATAAAAAAAAAACGTATGGGGGATGAATGATTTCATTTTCAATTTCTTTCTCTCTCTCCTAATTTTTCTTTCTTCTTTCTTCTCTCACTCTCTCTCACTGCCAACTTCAAATCGCCTCCGCCGCTTCACCGCCGTCCATCAGCCACCACGCGCCGGACCGCCAGAAAGCTGCCGCCGTCAGCTTTCCATAGCCGTCGAGATCGAGCCGATCCGCTATCGGACGCTCCTCCATGCGCCAGTTCCATAGCCGTCGAAGTGATCGGAGCGACTCGCCGCCAGTTCTTCTGCAATTTCTGGCCACCTCCGATCACTTCTGACGTCACCCCTCCGGCGAGTGGGCACTTTTCAGGCCGAGATCTTTCCAACGCGGTGGTCACTTCCCGATCCGACATCGTTTGGGTTGTTTTCCGTTTTATATCTACCGGTAATTCGGGATTTGTATTGGAATTTGAGATCCGACCGTTGGATCGGCAATCCGATTGCACCAGATTGTTGCTCTCGATTATACGAGACTTTTGGTATATATTTTCACCGTCGAAAGTATCTGGTTGTGGGACCCAATTTTTGGTGGTGGGGCCCAATCTTCGTTGTGAGGCCCGCTTGTCTCGTTAAGCGTATCAGCAAGTTCTGAAGCCGTCGCTGTGATCCTTGAGATGTTTGCTGACTAGTGGATCTTTCTTTGAGAGATTTGGAGATCGTTGGAGCTCGATTCTTGGTGAGGATATAGATTTATTCAGAGCTGTTGCATGGATAGAGGTAAGTACACTCTGTGGTGATTCTCTTAACATATTGTTTGATGATTGATGGTTGTTGTGAGAGTCGGTATATATATATATATAAATATAATGGTATATTATATATATATATATATATATTATATTAAATATATATTTTGTTGAGATATAATATTGAGATATTGAAAGCATGATAAATATGAAATCATGATTATTGATATGAGATTGATGGTTTGGATGTGAGATGTGATTGTGTTGATGATGTACGTTGTTGTGTTATGCTGCCGGGTTTGGTATAATAGTGGTCGGATTTGAGATGAGATGAGATGTGATGATACATCAGATGAGATGAGATGATAGAAAACCTTGGGAGTTGCCATTGAGGACTCTTCCATTGGTTTTGATACGGGGGAGTACGGGGGTTTCCTAATTGCGTATATTTTACTCACATTTTACGAGTTGATATGGTTGGAAACCTTGGGAGTTGTCATTGAGGTACTCTCCCATCGGTTTCAATCCTCTGTTATACTAAACCCGGATAGCAACCATGTTTGATGTATGTTTGTATTGTTGTGGGATGATTGCTGAGATGATATTATAATATATGTTAATTTCATATATTGTATTATAATATAAATTTATATATTTATATACGAATGTTGGAAAATGGACTGAGTAATCGATAGCATGAGAACATAAAAGGTGAATACTAATTTGAGATATAAATTGTATATTTGTACTATGAATTACAGTATTGAGTATTATGTGATATTGAGATAAGTTGATGGATGAAATGAGATGAGATGTGTTGTGATTGGATGCTGTGTGAGATTATTGTTATGCTATGGAATTTAGTATGATAATGGTTGGAGATAGATGTGATGAGACATCAGGTGGTTTGAGATATTGATAAACCTTGGAAGTAGTGATGAGATACTCTTCCATTGGTTTCGAGTTGATGGTAACCCTTGGGAGTTGTGATGAGATACTCTCCCATTGGTTTTGATATGGTGGGAAAACTTGGGAGTTGTGATGAGGTACTCTCCCATTGGTTTCAATCCATTATTATACCGAATCCGGATAGCAAACCTTGATGGATTGAGATGTGCTGTTGTGAGTATGTTTTGTCTGAGATAGTTGTTACATATATATATAGATATTTCATATATTATATATATATATATATATATATTCCTATTTTGTTGGTGAGGTCATGTTGAGAGAATGAGTGCTTACTTGCTGAGCTTTTTAAGCTCATTCCCCTCTTCCCCCAAACATTTCAGGTAGTTCGCGAGAGTAGCAGGAGCAGTACCAGATCGGGATCCACGTGCCACATTTGTATTTTCGGGTTGGTCCAGACATTCGAGTCGTCATTTGCATTTTCTTTTAAGTCTTGTGTTGTAAACCATAAAGGTTGTGTATACTTTATGAGTTTGTAATCTGTGATGTATTAATTGTGTGATTTAAATTGGTTGATTTGGCATATAGAGTGCTCGAGCTGAAGTTGATCGCGGACCTCTTTCTAGGGTTGGGCCCGCCCTAGGGAGGGGGTCGTGACAGGTGGACACCGTTGCTTTCGGTATAAAATATATCTGCAGTAACGAGAGTACAACTTTAGATTTTTAGTGGAATAACCTAAAGTTAATAATTCAGAATATTTAATTAAAGAGTTTTAATTAATATTTCGAGATTATTGGAGCTCGAAACTGTAAGTCAATTTGGTCCCCGTGTTAGCTCGTTACACTATAGGAATCCATGAAATAATTGGATAGTCTAATTATGAACTCACTTGAAAAATATTAAATAATTGAGAATTATTTATTGATATAATTATTAATTGATTAATAATTATATAATGTCGCACTTTGAAATTATATATTTAAATATTTAATATATAATTTTTATATTAATGATTATTAGATAATCATTTAATATATGATTTGATTTTAAAATTAAATTTGATTTAATTCAAAATCAAATATGTAATTTATATCATGATATAAGTTACATGTTAAATTTTAATTTCAAATTAAATGATATTTGATATTATATTTAATTTTGAAATTAATAGTTTTGTTGTGACAAAAATGCCATTGGCCCATATTTATATGTGTGATTAGGGTTAGGGTTAATTTTATAAATGTACATTTAATTAACCTAAACCCTAGATATAAATTGGAAGCTTTTCTCTTCATATTCAAACCTAGCCTCTTTTCTCATCTTAACACAAGAAGAAAAATTTCTGAAGAAAATTTCCATGCAAGTAAGTCAATCCCGAGCCCACCCTCACGGATTTCTGGTGGTGAGCCATAACACGAAAGATCGAATGGTGGATCCGATCATATACTTATAGTTCACGGCAATTGATAAAGATCGAAGTATGTGCTCATGCTTATGATTTAATCAACAACACACGCATATGATTTAATCAAACAAAAGGGGGTTTTTTGATTATTCATGGGCGGAGGCAAATTGAAGATTAAAAGCAATTATCAAATGAAATAATTACATGCGCATCATGTGATGTGAATCATCGTCAAGCATGTGGCAAATTATGCAAATAGCTTATAATATTTGTATGACGATCAACAAAGTGTGCGCATAAGATAAGCAGCTCACGCTGTCACGCAAGGTTAGATTTTGTCAATCAAAATAGTACATGATACGTGGCTTATTCATGTGTTATTATGCATATGCGTGGCTTATAATATTGGATTATGATCATGGCATATGGCTGCTGTGTGTGCATGTGATTTGATGTTGCAAATTTGGATATGCAAGCTGTTTACAATACTGAGAACAAGTGCGCATGGAGATGGTCCAAGACAGGTGCGTGGCTATGCCTTGTACATGACTGGCGCATGCATGCTATTAAAGTGGGGCTGTTCGGATCTGGAGTTTTTTGCAGAAAAATTCAGGACTAAGATGAAGAGAGTAGAAAAATTTTTCAAGGTCGATCTCGGGTGCCTAAGCCGCTTCCGCTGCGTTAGGGAAAACATTTCCTACACCAAGACCACACAGGGGCTATCCAGCTTAGTCCCAATAGTATTTGGACGATTCATGGGCTGTCTAAACAATGACCAATTCACTGTTTGGGTAGCCGTTATCCGGTAAGCTCAAATCACACCCGGAAATACCGTTTTTCATCGTTTTCACTTATTTTCACTCCGAAATAATTTCCTGAAATTATCATAACTCCCAATACACATTCAACACATCCAAATGAGCAAAAATTATCATTTTTCATGCTTTAAATTCAATTTTCTCAAGACTAATCAAATTAATCTTACACCAAATCAAAGTCACAACTAATGAAAAACTCTAGAATAATTCTAGGCATAAAAAGAGAGGTCATTACACTCTAAAATAGAAAACAAGTTTTCCAACAACAAATTGAACATAAATTACACTCATTTAGTTCAATGTATATCTACACATGCTCAAAGCAACTCAATCTATCATCCAAATTAAAAAGCCCCAAATTTAAGAAACCAAAAGAAACCCTAGAACAATTCTAGTATCACAAGAACAAGAAACAAACTTTCAAAACTTCAGGATATCAAAGATTACCTCATGAATCTTCAAAATTCGATGAGCTTTGTTCTTGATTCATGAATTTCCTTTTGTCTCTCAAAGAAAATTATTGAAGCTCTCTCACATAGATAATTTGACCATCACCCAACAAACATGAAAGAGAAACCATATTTCACTTATATATTTTGATAGTGGCATTATGTGAGGTAGTTTTGGTAATTCATAAAAATAATTTTAATTAATTAAAATGTTTGGTAAATGACAATGACACATGACATTTCATTTAACATATATTACATTAATATATACATTAAATAATTAAAATCACTTTACACATGTAAGCTAAATAATAAAAGTCAAACATTACGCTAATAATGACTATTATTATTTACTTTACATGTGTCAACAAATAATTTATCAATTAATGTGTATCTAATCTAATTATGTATCAAATACAAATACATATTAGAACAACCAAAATTACCCCGACATGTGTAAATTCGTTTTCCGATTAAACGATTCGAATTAACTAATTTAATCCGATAAAATATTATGAATAATTAGTATTATTCATAATACGTTGCCCAAGAGCTCAACGAATACACTTCATATTGTGAGACTCTTTAAGTTCATGTATATTCGTCACGAAATCCAATTCCGTGTCTATAATTCATCCACTCATAAATTATGACGACTACAGATAATCTCATTGAACTATACAAGTCGAGATCATCACATACGTATAATCCTTTCGTCACAAGCTATCCATATTATACTGGGGATATAGATGGGAACGTCAAATCCCTAAGTTATAATAGAGTAGACTTACAAATTTGCAATCTATAAATAACACTCGGAACTTGCTTCCGCAGTGTACCATGAATATGGATTTACTAGATTGCAAACACGTGCAGGATAACCATGCTCTGTACATAGGACCGACGGATCCTATCTGATACACACTGGATATCATAAGCATCAGTCCACACCCAACGAACAAGCGGAGGTCTGACCTAAATAGGTTGGTGACGTGACTGCCATCAAAGTGTGGATGATAACTCATATATCCACCGTGATATCTCAAGTGTAAGGACCAATATGCTACTCGACTCGAGAAGATTCTTATTGACATTGGTATACTATTTATTATGAAATCTTCGGCGAGTCGTTCAATGTTTATTGAATAAACACCTATATGTCTATACAAGTCTCCGAATACTCATGGTTCACTGGGATAAACCATCTGATCAAGTCTCGATATACGACATGTACTAGTCTTAGCGGATTTTACTAACCGATCCGTGTCAGTAAATCTTGACCAGAAACTTTATTTGAGAATATACAACTTATAGTGACGCTTTCCAATATCAATTACATCTTATGTTGTAACTGCGCACTACATTGTAAATCATCATGAGGTCTTTGTCTAATATATACATATCACTAAACCAAATTTAGTTTCAATCTAATCAAATTAGATCGAATATATATATATAAAAGACAAGATATGCTACTGTAAATATGTAATATTATGGAAAAATGAATTTTTCATATTCATGAACCAGACATAAATACAATCTGAATTGGCGCTCCGAGCACCAACACAAGTGGGTAAACTAATAAACTAAAGCTCTCATCCCAATGGGATGCTGATGTATTTTCCATTATTGTTGCTTTAGTAAATTCGAGATTTCAGCTTGGATTGGATTCCTTTGTTGTTTTACTTGCTCTCTAATTTGACATGTTTAGGTTGTCAATGTCAATGGACCTCGGGAAGCTGTGGAATCTGTAAACGACAAGTTTGAAGTGTTCTACATCGATTATGGAAATCAAGAGGTGGTTCCCTACAGTAAGCTGAGGCATCTTGATCCTTCATTATCGTCGACACCAGGTCTTGCTCAGCTATGCAGCCTTGCTTACATCAAGGTTCCTGGCTTGGAAGATGAGTTTGGTCCTGAAGCAGCTGAGTTCTTGAGTGAGCATACGCTAAGCAGTTCAAATGAATTTAGGGCCAAAGTGGAAGAAAGGGATTCTTCTGGAGGAAAAGTTAAAGGACAGGGAACTGGGACAGTTCTTGTTGTAACTCTGGTTGCTGTGGATGCTGAGATTAGCATAAATGCTCTTATGCTGCAGGTTCGATTAGTAGCCCTTGATTTACTCCGCGTTTCTTATAAAACAGGCTTTGATTCAATTAGTTTGTATGACTTCGAAATTTTACACCATGAGTATTTTTCACGAAGGACTTGCTAGGATATAGAGGAAGGAAATTGCTTTCCCTTGAGAAACGGAATCAGATGGATACTGTTTTAAGGGATGACAATGGCATAAAAGATCAGTTTTTCACATTTGCTTCTTGAAATCATAATATGAGTTTTTATGGTAAAAATAAGACGAGTTTGGCATGAGCCAAGTCATCACAGTAACTGACTGACTCTCCAATTAGTTTATGTTACAGGTATGAATAGGCCATATAAACATCATCATTAGGCTGACATAGCTTTAGCATCAAACATAAGCAAGATGGCTTACTTCATCTTGAAGAAGAGAGCAAAGCTTTAATGATTTGCAGAGATGAGAGTGCAATATTGAAGTTCATACAACAAGCTCTCGATTGGTGACATAAATGAAGGTGCAGTCAAAATTTCCTCGCCAAAACCAACCGCTCCTAACAACTTTTTGACCAAGATGACCGCTTGTGTTAAGCAAGCTCGAGCTAACTTAAGTGATCAAAATGGTACCCACGTTGGTCGTTTCAACCTTGTGATTTAAGTGATCTCCCATGCGTCGGGATCCACGTCATTTCAGCTATCTCAATTACTGTTGTGATTCTCTGATCACTCTAGAGTGTATTTGAGGAAAAAACCGAAATCTATCATTACTTATAAGAATAGAATTACAAGTGTTGAAACTTACAAAAAAAACCTCACACGACACTCTCTCTTTTACCCTTTGAGATGATTAGAGCTTACAACCAAGCTCTCTATTTATAGCCAAGGATTGGCTCTACAGTGCCCACCATTCACTCCCTAATTTCATGGAAATGTAAAATCTCCACCTAAAGTTTGTTGTTTGCTTGCTCTATTTTCAACATGCACCTAAAGTCGCCTTGGAGGCTTGTGAATTATTGATGATGCTTGCTGGATTAATTACAGTGCTCCTCATCTAGCTGCATCTGAAACAATCATCATCTGACAGCTATCCCGGCTATGTCTTTGCACAACTCTAGCTTGTCTCGAGTAACCAATTTCGTTAACATGTCGGCTGGATTCTCATATGTATGGATCTTCACTAGTCTCAGCAGTTATTGATCCATCACCTCGCATATCTAATGATAGCGAATATTGATGTGCTTCGTCCGAGAATGATACATTGAGTTTTTGCTCAAGTCCAGAGCACTCTGACTGTCACAATATATCTCGTATCTTGTCTGCTTGATCCCTAGCTCTTGGAGAAAACTCTTTAACCACAACATTTCTTTTCCTGCCTCAGCTATAGCAATGTACTCAGCTTTTGTTGTGGATAATGACACAACTCCCCTTGCAAAAGTGTAGAGAAAACATGTTGTAGATTTTCTACCATCAAGATCTCCTGCTATATCTGAATCGGTATAGCCTTCCAAGATCGGATCAGCTCCCCAATAGCACAGACGAAACTTCGATGTACCCTTGAGGTACCTGAGAATACATTTGACTGCCTCCCAGTGTTGCTTTCCAGGGTTAGAGAGAAAACAGCTCACTACACCCACTACATGTGCAATATCTGGCATGTTACATATCATTGCATACATAAGGCTTCCAACAGCTAAAGAATATGATATCTATGACATCTCTTCTATCTCTTTCTTGGATGATGGGCACGAACTCTTGCTCAGTTTGAAATGGTGGGCTAGCGAAACGCTGACTGGTTTGGCTTTCTGTATATCAAGCCTCATGATTATCCATTCAATATAACTCTCATGTGAAAGCCATAACTTCTTGTTCTGTCTATCATGAACAATCTCTATTCCTAAAATCTGTTGAGCTGGTCCTAAGTCTTTCATGTCGAAATACTTAGAGAGTTCATTCTTCAGCTGGCTGATCTTCGCTGCTTCTTGTCCAACAATCAACATGTCGTCCACATTTAGTAGAAGAGCAACAAAGTTTTCATTTGAAAACTTCTGAATGTATACATATTGATCTGCTGCAGTTCTTTTGTATCCTTGACCTACCACGAATGAGTCAAAATTCTTGTACCACTGCCTCAGTGCTTGCTTGAACCGTACATATCTTTTTCAGATTACAAACAAGGTTTTCTTTTCCTGAAACCTTGAATCCTTCTAGCTGTTCCATGTAGATTTCTTCATTCAGATCACCATGAAGAAATACTGTTTTGACATCCATTTGTTCAAGCTCCAAGTTCAAACTGGCTACCAATCCTAGGATAACTCGGATTGAGGCTATTTTTACCACTGGTGAAAAAATCTCATCAAAGTCAATTCCCTTTTTATGTAGGAATCATTTGACTACTAGCATAGCTTTGACATCCATCTGTTCAAGCTCCAAGTTCAAAATGACTACCAATCCTAGGATAACTCGGATTGAAGCCATTTTTACCACTGATGAAAAAATCTCATCAAAGTCAATTCCCTTTTTCTGTAGGAATCATGTGACTACTAGCCGAGCTTTGTGTTTAACCACATTTCCGCTGCCATATTTCTTGAGCTTGAACACCCATTTGTTCTTCAGTGCCTTCATTTCATGTGGGAGCTTGAGTATCTCATAAGTGTTGTTTTTCTGCAGAGATTCCATTTTATCATGCATTGCGTGCAACCATTTGTCTTTGTCTTTATGAGATACAACTTCGTTGAAGGTTTCTGGCTCCCCCTCATTAGTAAGCAAAATATATTCAGATCCTGAGTATTTGGTTGATGGAATCCAGCCTCGTTCAGATCTTTGTACTGGAGGTTCAGTGATTTCTGACTGTTTGTTGTCATCTAGATCTGAGGACGATCATGTAACCTCTGATGGAGCAGGCTGTAGCTCCCCCTGTTCAACACCACCTTCCTCCTCCGGTTCTGCTTCTGGTATGTCTTGCACCCCATCATCATCTGTGGCCACTCGTATTGGTGCTGGGGTTGTGTCTGGATTTGCATCAGCTTTGTCGGCACTGAAATTAGAAGACATCTTGGGCTTTTCAATGTCTTCTATTGTTTGATCTTCAAGAAACACTACATCCCTGCTTCTAATGACCTTCTTTTCCTTTGGGTCCCATAGTCTGTATTTAAATTCCTCGTCTCCATAGCCTATGAAGATGCATGGAGTAGTCCTTACATCGAGCTTCTGCCTGAACTCGTTGGATACATGTGCAAAGGCTAAACAACCAAATGTTCTAAGGTGAGAATATAATGGATTCTTACCAGACCACAATTTCTCTGGAATTTCAAAATTCAACAGAACCGATGGTGATCTGTTGATCAGGTAGCAGGTTGCACATACAACTTCTCCCCAGAATGGCTTTGGCAGCTTATCCATGATGATCATGTTGGGGTTTTAGTGCGGGCGTAACAGAAGCTCGCGGTTCGGGCAAAATCATAATTTTAAAATTTTTAAAATTACTTAATAAATTACTCGATATCCAATATGAATAATTTATTCATATTTCACCTAAAAATATTTATTCGATATCAAATAACGACATAAATAGGTAGGAAACATCGCGAAATTTTTATGAAATTTTTTTTCTCTGTAAAATGACATAAAACACATTTTTGGCCAAACCGACCACCCAATGCACATGGGGGCTGCCCAGGTCAGCCCCAATAGTACTAGGGAAATTCATGGGCTTCCCAAACAGTGACCAATTCACTGTTTGGGTAGCCGTCGCCCGGTTGGCTCAAAAGTCACCCGATAACGCCGTTTTCGCTGTTTTCACATATTTCAACTCCGAAATAGTTTCCGGTAATTGTTCCAATACCCAAAACACATCCAATACATTTATATGACATAATTTTCATCACCATAAACCCATTTTTCCAGATCTGATCCAGAAACCCAAAATATCAATATTTCATGCTTTAATCCAATTTTCTTAACATTAATCACATTAATCACAACACCAATCCAAGCCACCACCAATGAAGCACCCAAGAAAATTCTAGGCATTACAAGAGTGGTCATAACACTATAAAATGGCAACATATCATCAAATGATCAAATTGAATAAATATTACAAAAATATCATTCAATTCTACTTCATACATGCACCGAGCTTCTATTCCATCTTCCAAATCAAAAACACCCAAATTCTTAAGAAAGGAAGAAATCCTAGAATCTCTCTAGATGCTCAAGAAAAAGAAACATGCTTTCTAAGCTTAGGGATATTGAGGATTACCTTTAATCCTTAATTTCCTTAAGCTATTTCTTGATTTTTTTCACTTTTCCTTCTTGAATCATCAAGTAAATTTGGAGAGCTATTTGGAAGAAGAGATTTCAGCCAAGGTAAGCCAAGAAGAAGAAAAGAAAAAAAAATTTCTCTTTAAAAAATAGAATTGCCGACCTAGGGAGGGTAATTTGGTCAATTTCCCATTTTAATTCTTTTTTTTTGAAAGGTAAATACTAAATTTTATTTAGAGATCAAAGTTCAGTACATCATATAGAAAGGATGGTGGGCAAGCCCACTCTCCACATACAGTCATTGAAATAACCGCTCTCGTAAGAACATGAGCAGCGGAATTCGCTGTACGCTTTACAAACGCTAGGGAAACAGCTTCCATTGAGCGTAACAAATTTTGACAGTCAACAATAATATCATGAAAATAAGAACAATCTTCCTTATTGCTATAAAAACTATTGACCACCTCTTGACAATCAGTTTCCACAGCAACATGAGACAATCCATTAGATTTCAGCCAACTTAGAGCTTCTCGAACACCTATTACCTCAACCATTCTTGGCTCCATAGCCCCTCGCATGCCTGCATGAACTCCCGAGATATATGAGTCGTTATGGTCACTGATTAGAAAGCCATAAGAGTTGTACCCTTCGTCTGCAAATACTGCTGCATCGACAATACATTTCAAGGTTCCTATCGCCGATTTCACCCATCTGCTGTCTCCGACCCTATTAGCACATGGGAACAAATTCCTCTTCAAATTCTGAGCTTCACGCCATTGTAGTAGGAACTCTGCTGCTGAATGAACTACCTGCGTTGGCCTATCTTTTACCTTTCGCCATAGCACATCGTCCTATGTCTCCACAGCCTCCATAAAAGAGTACAACAGCCTGCAAAAGTATCCGTAGGCAACCCACATATAAAAATGTGAACCAGTTCACTAGACAGTCTATTTGAGCCTCGGCTTGACTACTGAAAAAAATCTTCCAGTATTCTTGAGCAAATTTGCAGGATAGGAAGATGTGGTCCTCAGACTCACCATAAGCATCATAAATAGGGCAGTGGTTAACTACTACTGCTTGTTTCCTTAGGAGGTTGTCCACAATTGGGAGGGTCAAAGAGAAAATATGCCAAACACAATGCTTAACTTTTTGAAGGAGCTTCAGCTTCCAAAGTTGGTTCCAATTAATTCCTTGAGTTTGGCTAGTGAGAAGGTGTTGTTGCTGTACTGCCTGTTTGTATCCACTTTTTACTGAATAGAAACCAGTTTTCTCTTTATTCCAAAACCATCTATCAGCCACCAAAACATGGTTGCGCGGGATAGAGAGGATGAAAGATTGATCCATTTTATTAAAAATATGTGACACTCTTCGTACATCACAGTCTTTCTCTTCATCCATTAATTGGCTCACCATATGGATTGATTCATCCTACTTTCCAGGATATTATGGACTCCAATATATTCTTGCCAGCCAATATACTACGCCACACATAACTGGGGTTGTTACCCAATTCCGCATTAAGAAAGTTACTGTGAGGAAAGTAGCGGGCCTTTAATACCAACGCTACCAATGACGTTGGTTATTGTAAGATGCGCCATCCCTGTTTGGCGAGGAGCGCTAAGTTGAACGCGTGGATCCTCCTAAAACCCAAGCCACCAAACTTCTTTGGCAGACATAGCCTTTCCCATCGTTGCCAATAAATCCCCGAACTGTTTTTGTTTGAGGACTTCCACTAAAATTTATTTATCATGCGTTCGATGTCCTCACAGAATTAAATAGGGAGTAGGAAGATGCCCATAGCATAAGTAGGAATGGATAGGAGGACGTACTTTATGAGCACTGACCGGTGCGTAATCACACGCATATAACGCAAGCGCACATATCGTTCAAGTAGTATAAAAAGTATCGATCCCACTAGGACTTAAAACCTTTTGTTATCAATTTATGAAGTTAAATGTTTACAAGTATATAATGGATTGATTGTTTGATTGGGTGGTGACTTTAAAATTAAAACAAGTAAATAAAATTGCTTGAAAGTAGATTGAAGAAAATTCAAATTTATAAAACTATCGAGGGTTGTGAATCCTTCCAATATCTTTTTAAAAGATGAATTGGTTATTTCATGTTTGTGTAATATATCGGTTTACTAACCTGGAACACTAAATCATGCGAAAGCCTCTGTCGATGGTCAGACGCAAATACCCAGTATAACCCAATTGAACCATATGTCTATGTCAACCAAATTACCTGGATTCATTAAGATTAAGTTCCAATAAAGGTTACCCCCGCCCGACATGTATATGTCTATCCTGTAAGGAAATCTATTAAAGGGTTATCTATCCTCAAGGAAGATCGTGAGCTATTAAGTCTAAAGCTGTAACCTAAAATTCCTTTGTCAAGTTTATTTTAGATTTACCAGATCAATCTTAATAATGGCCAGTTAACAAGACGCAATAATCTTAAGACTTAATAAGTAAACCTTTAAATAACCCAAACTATAATTTAACCCCTTATAAACTGGTGATATTGGATTTCATCACAACCCCAGATAACTGGTTTTGTTACGACACATATTTACGAGTAGTAAAAAACTTAAATAAAATAAAAGACATAAAGTAAAATACTGAAAATAAATGCTAAAAAGTAAATGCTGAAAGTAAATTACTGAAAAGTAAATGCTCAAAGTAAATGCTGAAAGTTGCTGAAAGTAAATTGCTGAAAAGTAAATGCTGAAAGTAAATTGCTGAAAAGTAAATAAAGTAAAAGTACAATAAAAGAAAATGTCGAGGTAAAAGGATCCACTTTTATTATTTCTATTTTAGATATCTCCCTTAATATAATATATTAACTTTGCATGATAATACCAACCAGCCATATAGGCGGTATCTAGATTAAGTCAAATTAATAATTAATTACCAACCGACCAATCAGGCGGTATCCAGTTTAGTCAGGTTAAAACCAATTTAAATAATTACCAACCGACCAATATGGCGATATCCTCGTTAAGTCAGGTTTTAACTAGTTTATATATTATAATTAAGGGAGATTAATCTAAATATTAGTAATAAAAGTTTTACCTTTTACCCCAGCAAAGGGGAGTTACCTCCTCATTACTGAAAAGTAAAAACTGAAAATTAAAGAAAGAAAAGTACTGTGCGTAAAAGTAAATTGCGGAAAGTAAAAACTGAAAAGTAAAAAAAAGAAAGTGCGAAAGTGGAAATTAATTACTGAAAGCTGTAAATAAACAAACAAGATATAATCTTCTTAGTATTCTTAAGGAATTCCATAGAAGAAAGTATGAATTTACAAATGAAATGACTTGACATTTATAGGCAAAATTTGCCTCCATAAAATCATCCACCAAATCCATTATTAATTGCTCCACTAATTGCTTATCATGTTTGGTGGTGATTTGATAATTTTTATTATTTATTTATTAATTTTCTTTTTGCTTTGAAAATGATTGAAAATGACTTTAATAATTACACACAACACACTTCTGGATGGTTCATCCAGTTCGGGCATGAAATCTTCCGAATTCGAAATTATTTTGTCTTTCAGAGTTGTAGATCTTTGAGTCTTCTTTAATCTGGAACTTGAATCCGATATCGGAGAGTAAAAAGTTATGCCCAAAATACGGCAGATGCGCAAAACTGCACTTCGTTAAAACGCCCTTTCAAGTTTCCAATCTCCAAAATTAATATGTCAAGTCCAATTTTTGCCCTTATTTGACCCAAATTTCGTCCTAAATGATTTCATTGTGTCCCAATATTATTTTATCTGCAAAATAAACTAAAACACATCAAAACGTTCATCAAACCCGAGAAACTAAACAAAATATTAAGTAAAAGGGGCGGTAAATATTGATATATTTTCCGCTCATCAAGCACTTCTTTCCCCGCTTTTGACATAAATTTTTCCTTCCAATCTTGAATAAGACGCCATAATCTATCTTTGATGTAGCCAAAATTTCGGCTCTTACTCCGCCCTACTAAAATTGGAAGTCCTAAGTAGACTATTATATCTGGTACCTGTTAGACCCCCATGAGATCACAAATGTTTGAGCTTGTAGTTAAACTAGTGTTCCGGGTGAACATAATTGCTGATTTCTGGAAGTTTATCTGCTGGCCTGATGCCTCCTCATAGCTTGTCAAGCAGTCTCTGACTATCTCGACCTCTTGTATGTTTGCACGGAAAAACAAGAAGCTATCATCGGTAAAAAACAGATGGGAGATCGAAAGAGCTCTAGTAGTTATCTTACACCAATGAATTAAACCACCATTGACTTTGTGTTGGAGGATTGAAAATAGTCCCTCTGCGCATAGGATAAATAGGTAGGGAGAGAGTGGGTCCCCTTGGCGTAAGCCCCGATGGGGGATTAATGGCCCCAATTCACGCCCGTCATGAACAATTGTATATCGTACCGTCTCGACACAAAGCATAATCCAATCCACCTAAGCCCTTACGAATCCAAGTTTGAGGAACATGGCCTGAAGAAAATACCATTCTATTATGTCATATGCCTTGCTCATATCAAGTTTTAGTGCTGCCAATCCAGTCCGCCCTTGTCTCTTGCATCTCAGATGGTGCAATACCTCATAGGCTACTATAGTATTATCAGTTATCAATCTGCCTGGCAGGAACGTACTTTGGGAAGGGGATATAACTGAAGGCAACACTCTTTTCAAATGGAATGCAAACATCTTGGACAATATCTTGAATAATACATTACAGATGGCAATCAGATGCATATCTGTTATAAGTTCAGGATTTTCTTTTTTATGAAGCATCACTATTAGAGTATCATTCAATCCGTTTAGCAGCTTATAACAGTTTAAAATTTGCAAACAAGTATGTGTTACCTCGTTCCTTACTATGCTCCAGAATTTCTGATAAAAAGTTGGGTTCAGTCCATCAGGTCCAAGGCTTTTATCAGGGTGCATTAAGAATAATACGGTGTGGACTTCCTCCGGGGTAAACGGGGCTGTCAACCCCAATTCTGTTCTGCATTTAACCTCGGCTGAATATCGGCCAATATCTTGTCCCTATCACCCGTCTGAGACAAAAGAGATTCTCGAAGTACTCTACTATGTGGTTTTCTAATCATGACCCCCAAGTGAGCCACTTACCTGTTGGGTCCCTCAACTTGTTCACTGAGTTTTTCCTCTTCCTCGCCGATGCATATGAGTGGAAATATTTTGAGTTGCAGTCGCCCTCTTGATACCTGAACAGTTTCGCTCTTTGACGCCAAAATTCATCTTGTTGGCAGATGATTTTGGAATACACTTTTGCGGCCGTATTATACTGATTAACCATAAAAATAATCCATGTATCCCTCTATATCTATCCATTAGTGCACGATATGTGCGCAACTTTCTTTTGAAATCTTTGGTTATCATGTCTCCCCAGTCTTCAAATGACAACATGCATGACTTTATACGGTCTGTAATTGATGAGCACCCAGGTTTATGCCATGCATTCTCTACCACTGCCCCACAACCCTCTTCCTTCAGCCAAACATTCTCAAAGTGAAATCTACTTAGATATAGTGTAGCCTGCCAAACCTTAAGATGTAGAAATAACACCGAATGATCAGAATGAATCATGGGTAGATTAAACAACACCGAATTATTGAAACAATTTTGCCAACCAGAGTTCACAAAACCGTATCCAATTTCTCCTTAATCCAGTGGCTGATGCATATTCCTCTCTCCCATGTGAATTGATGCCCACACATAGGAAACTCCATAAGATCACAATCCAATATTGCTGAATTAAAATCGTCCATCAGCCATCGTGGTTGGGGATTGCCGCCTCTCTTGTCTGTCAGTTCGAGGATGTCATTGTAGTCACCGATGAAGCACCAAGATTCTTGTGTATTAAGGTGCAGCGATCGAAGTAGATCCTAGGACTGGCGGTGACGGTGTCTTTCGGGGTAACCATAGAAGCATGTTAGTCGCCATTTGGGAAGATCTGAAATAGACACCCTAGCGTCAATAAAATTTTGAGAGGAAGATAAAATTGATACCCACAAGGCTTCCTTCCATAATAAAGCAAGACCTCCACCATGACCCTCACCCTCCACTACCACATTCATTCGAACCCAACTTTCTCCTAACCAACTCCACCTTGTCTGTCTTGATCATTATTTCCATCAGGAAAATGACCATGGGTTTATGCAAATGGACTAAGTCCATTAGAACTCGAACCGTCCGTGGGTTGCCCAGCCCACGACAGTTCCAGCTAATGAATCTCATTTTTTTGGGCGGGCCTGATCCACAAGTCACACCGAAATCAAGTTTTTTAGATCCATAGTAATGGGCTGGTTATCCAAAACTAAAAGTCCATTAGAGTTTTTTTTCTGAGATGACATCCTCACATCGTTTCCTTTTTGGATCCATAATGAGGCCGCCATATACGTGAAGGTCTTCCTTATTTAAATTAATATTAAACTGGCCCTTAAATGCATGAGACATTTCCTTTTGAGGCATACATCCAATATAGACAGACTCATTTCTACAGTCAAGTGTTGGTAAGAAATTGTTGGTTTCCTGATTTCGCTCATGTCTTTGAATGGACGATCTGTGCTGAGATATTGCCTTGATGTGTGGCTGTTTTTTGGGGATATGTCAACTTCCATATTTGTTTCAAATTAGTGTTTCCCCCACCACTGATTGCCTCTGCCGTGTCCCGCAGCCAAGGCCTTCCAATCCTCTGAGATTGACGGCCAATAGTGGCCTGCAGATAGCTCCCATACTGTCGTTTGTCCGGTCGATTGGGATTGTCATATAAGGTCTCACAGAATTTTCCGAGTGTCCAATGATACCACAATAGAAACAGAAGGACGAAAGTCTTTCATACTTGAAAGAAATCCACAACCAATCACCACCACTGCGTTTAAGTTTCATTTTTCCTCTTAATCGGGACTCTGACGTCAATAGCCACCCTGATCCTTAGATAATTCTTCCAACCCCCATCAAAATTTTTAGCATCAGTGGCTAGATGTTTCCCGATAAAGTTTCCTATTGCTTGACATGTAACATCAGTTTTGAAACCAATAGGAAGATCAAAAATTGAAACCCAGATCTCTAAATGTTTTAATTCTATCAGAGACGCCTGATCATAGTCTGTCAGCTTCATCATGAGTAAAACATTATGATTAAACGTCCACGGGCCATCATTAATTACCATGAGCATGTTAAATTAATGAAAAATTGGAATAGGAATTGACCTTGTTTTTCTGTTTCAGTAACACACACTCCTTTGACCGGTCTCCAGATGGATGGAAGTGTATTGCGCATAGAGTCGAAATGAATTGGTTTGCTATTAAGAAAACGTCCCAAAATGAGGAAACTACCTCCTGTCGTGGTATTAACGACCAAACCTTCATCCACTATGAGACCCTCCTGATCTTCCTCTAAAGACAGCTGCGAGAAGTCCAACACTTCTTTTCCTTTCGATGCTGATTCCATTGTATTTCCACCAAAAAAACAACTAACTTGTTACGCGAAAAAGACCTTTATAACCACTCCAATCGGAGAGACATGACATGCAGGGGTATGTGATTGCTGCTAAGATTTAATTTATCATTTCCCATTTTAATTCAATTAAATAAAATAAAGCTTTATGTTAGCAAATCAAATTTGCACACCTTAAGCTTAATTAAAACATGCCACATGTAACCAATAATAATTAAACATTTTTCATAACAATTATGAGAAAGAATATCATTTAATTATTCAAATATTTAACATTTAAATATCTAAATAATTAATTAATATAATAATTATTATATATGTATTTTTATTTACATTAAATAACAAATACATATATTAATGACATGTGTCAAAGTCTCATTTGACAATTAATTGATATGTATCTCATTTGACAATTAATTAATATATATCAAATCAAATTTTGTATCAAATATAAATACACATTAATTATTAATTGACCAAAATTCCCTAAAGCATGTGTTTTCTTTTAACCAATTAAACATTAATTATTATGAATAATCTGTATTATTCATAACACGTTGCCCAAGTGCTCAACGAGTACACTTCATATTATGGGACTCTCTAAGTTTAGGTTTATCCGTCACGAAATCCAATTTCGTGTCCATAATTCACCCACTCATGAATTATGACGACCACGGATAATCTCGCTAAACTATGCAAGTTGAGGTCATTGCATACGTATAATCTCTCTGTCACAGGCTATCCATTTTTATACCTGGGTTATAGATAAGAACGTCAAATCCCTATGGTATAATATAGTCAACTTTCAAATTTACGATCTCTAAATAACACTTGGAACTCGCTTCTGAAGTTATACCATGACCATGGATTTACTAGATCGCAAACACGTGTAGGATACCTATGCCCTTTACACAGGACTGACAGATTCTATCTTGATAAGCACTGGATATCATGAGCATCAGTTCACACCCAATGAACAGGCGGAGGTCTGATATAAATAGATCAGTGACGTGACTGTGGACTCCGGAATTCGCCAAGGGTCCCCAATCAGAATTTGTAAGTTGGGCACTAGCGATCCTGCAAAAAACAAAGTAGAGTGGACGAGAGTAGGCTACCACCGGTGTGGTGGATACCGGGTACACTCCGACGCCCAAGTCAGTGGCAGGAAATAAGTTTGTAAAATGAGAAAGCAAGGTGAATATTACCTCTATTTCCTTTGTTTGGCCGTGAGAGCCGTGTAATATATGAGGGGATTAAGGATTGAGAGCATGAAGTATTAGGGTGAGAGAAATGAGACTTGAATGCTTTCTTCCTGTATTCTTTTCATATTTATAGATAAAACATGATCTGAGGTTTGGTGTATTTGGTAATGGTTTTGGAGTAAGTGAGGATTATTGCTAGAGTTAGGTTAAGTGGAGTGGTGGGGATTAGTGCTAGAGTTAGGTTAATTGGTCATGCTTTATGATTTTAATTGTAATCAAATACATAATTCTTTGGGCTTTGGTTTCGGGCCTAACATGCTGATGGGCTTAAGGTGAAAGACAGTTTTACCCTTAGACCAAATTTGGCTCTTACAGTTTGTCCCTTACTCTCTAAGTCAAAGAAGTTTTGTCTTAGAGAGTATATACGTTTGTGTCGAATGATACTAATCACAGAAGCACGTGACAAGAATGTATCACTTTCTGTTGGATTGTTTTATAAGAGCTTTGTGCAAAATGTGTTTTTTTTTTGGAATATATCGCGTGTATCGTCTGGGGAGACGAAGTCTTAGTCCTTCTGTTTTGACTTAACTTTATGGTAATTGGTTCTTGGTCGTCTGATCAGTTTGAAGATCCATGGATACATTTGACTCGACATAAGTAATGAGGAACATTCTCTGGTCAACTGAACCGAATGTAAGTTTAGGAGTCCCATTTGACTCGACAAGAGTCATGGGGAATATCCATTTGTCGACTGAACCAAATGCAGGTTCAGGAGTCTAACCTTGACTCGACTATGCCCGTTTGTCGACTGAACCAAATGCAGGTTCAAAAGTCTAACCTTGACTCGACTATGCCCGTTTGTCGACTGAACCAAATGCAGGTTCAGGAGTCTAACCTTGACTCGACTAGAGTCATGGGGAATGTCCTTTGTCGACTGAACCAAACGGTGGTTCAGGAGTTTACTTGACTCGACGTGAGTCTAGGGGAATGTCCTTTGTCGACTGAACCAAACGGTGGTTCAGGAGTTTACTTGACTCGACGTGAGTCCAGGGGAATGTCCCTTGTCGACTGAACCAAATGCAGGTTCAGGAGTCTAACCTTGACTCGACTATGCCCGTTTGTCGACTGAACCAAATGCAGGTTCAGGAGTCTAACCTTGACTCGACTATGCCCGTTTGTCGACTGAACCAAATGCAGGTTCAGGAGTCTAACCTTGACTCGACTAGAGTCATGGGGAATGTCCTTTGTCGACTGAACCAAACGGTGGTTCAGGAGTTTACTTGACTCGACGTGAGTCTAGGGGAATGTCCTTTGTCGACTGAACCAAAAGGTGGTTCAGGAGTTTACTTGACTCGACGTGAGTCCAGGGGAATGTCCCTTGTCGACTGAACCAAACGGTGGTTCAGGAATTCACTTGACTCGACATGAGTCTAGGGGAATGTCCCTTGTCGACTGAACCAAACGGTGGTTCAGGAATTCATTTGACTCGAGATGAGTCCAGGGAATGTCCCTTGTCGACTGAACCAAACGGTGGTTCAGGAATTTACTTGACTCGACATGAGTCTAGGGGAATGTCCCTTGTCGACTGAACCAAATGGTGGTTCAGGAATTCACTTGACTTGACATGAGTCTAGGGGAATGTCCCTTGTCGACTGAACCAAACGGTGGTTCAGGAATTCATTTGACTCGAGATGAGTCCAGGGAATGTCCCTTGTCGACTGAACCAAATGGTGGTTCAGGAATTCACTTGACTCGAGATGAGTCCAGGGAATGTCCCTTGTCGACTGAACCAAACGGTGGTTCAGGAATTCACTTGACTCGACATGAGTCCAGGGAGTGTCCCTTGTCGACTGAACCAAACGGTGGTTCAGGAGTTTACTTGACTCGACGTGAGTCTAGGGGAATGTCCTTTGTCGACTGAACCAAACGGTGGTTCAGGAGTTTACTTGACTCGACGTGAGTCCAGGGGAATGTCCCTTGTTGACTGAACCAAATGCAGGTTCAGGAGTCTAACCTTGACTCGACTATGCCCGTTTGTCGACTGAACCAAATGCAGGTTCAGGAGTCTAACCTTGACTCGACTATGCCCGTTTGTCGACTGAACCAAATGCAGGTTCAGGAGTCTAACCTTGACTCGACTAGAGTCATGGGGAATGTCCTTTGTCGACTGAACCAAACGGTGGTTCAGGAGTTTACTTGACTCGACGTGAGTCTAGGGGAATGTCCTTTGTCGACTGAACCAAAAGGTGGTTCAGGAGTTTACTTGACTCGACGTGAGTCCAGGGAATGTCCCTTGTCGACTGAACCAACGGTGGTTCAGGAATTCACTTGACTCGACATGAGTCTAGGGGAATGTCCCTTGTCGACTGAACCAAACGGTGGTTCAGGAATTCATTTGACTCGAGATGAGTCCAGGGAATGTCCCTTGTCGACTGAACCAAACGGTGGTTCAGGAATTTACTTGACTCGACATGAGTCTAGGGGAATGTCCCTTGTCGACTGAACCAAATGGTGGTTCAGGAATTCACTTGACTTGACATGAGTTAGGGGAATGTCCCTTGTCGACTGAACCAAACGGTGGTGGTTCAGGAATTCATTTGACTCGAGATGAGTCCAGGGAATGTCCCTTGTCGACTGAACCAAACGGTGGTTCAGGAATTCACTTGACTCGAGATGAGTCCGGAATGTCCCTTGTCGACTGAACCAAACGGTGGTTCAGGAATTCACTTGACTCGACATGAGTCCAGGGAGTGTCCCTTGTCGACTGAACCAAACGGTGGTTCAGGAGTTTACTTAACTCGACATGAGTCTAGGGGAATGTCCCTTGTCGACTGAATCAAACGGTGGTTCAGGAATTCATTTGACTCGAGATGAGTCCAGGGAATGTCCCTTGTCGACTGAACCAAACGGTGGTTCAGGAGTTTTTACTTAACTCGACATGAGTCTAGGGGAATGTCCCTTGTCGACTGAATCAAACGGTGGTTCAGGAATCATTTGACTCGAGATGAGTCCAGGGAATGTCCCTTGTCGACTGAACCAAACGGTGGTTCAGGAATTCACTTGACTCGACGTGAGTCTAGGGGAATGTCCCTTTTTATCATTTGTCGAGTGATTATAAGGTATGCACCGGGGTTTGCTTCATCAATTTTTCATGAATGAAAATGATCTTCAGATCTTCCACGTGTCGTTTAACGGAGTAAAACCTAGCGCGAATAAGAGGAGTCTTATGGCGGGAAATGAACCGCCAAAAGAAGTAGTATAAGAGTGGCTTGATGGGTTCATTTGTTTCATTCACAAGATCAATCGATTTGGGAGAGAACTTCAAGGCTTCAAGGTACTTCTTTACACTCTCTTCGCGTTCTTCATTTGCTTTGAATATCGTAGAGTAGCTTCAATCTGTTCTTAGCTAAATTAGGTTGTTTGATCTTTAGAATCATACGTTATTTGGTGGATTTGTGTTTGGAGATAGGAGTAGGATTTGATCTTTAAGGAACCCCAAATCCTAGAAATTATTTGTTTGTAGACTCGCTGAATAGAATATGTCGAGTGGAGACTCTTTAGAAAGTTTAGGAGAACAGATCGATACATTCGTAGGATCATCATCGAGTGAATCAACAGAAGAAAAATCATTAAGGGAATGGTCGCGTCAAGAGTTTTTTGAGGAAGGACCTGTAACCGTTATGTCGCATGAAGTTCCGTTGCAGGCAATTCCTATTAGATCATTGGCAGCTGTCGAGGAAATTAGTGGAGGGGTGAGCACAAGTGAGCCTACCAACATACTAACCAAAACCCAACTAGTCGAATGACGGCTAGTTTGCTGATGGAAATTAGGATTAAGAATAGATTTCCTAGATCAATGGAACTGAGGGTGCCCTTGCCGTCTGAAAGGATCGATTATAAAATTCCCGGATGGATTGGTTTTTATGTAGTACCGTTTTCTAATGGGCTTAGATTCCCTATTCGAGGTTAGCTTGGGAAATTTTGGATCATTATGGGATTGCTCATTCACAACTAATGCCGAATGCTTGGAGAATTTTAATGTCGATTGAATGCTTAGCATTCGAACAAGGGTTATTGTTTGAGGTGAAGGACATTTTATATTCATACTACCTTAAAGAGCACCTAACTGAAAAAGGGAGATATACTTTGTACCTTCGTCGTAAGAGGGAACAAATAGTTATGGGGCTTCCAACAAACGATAGGGGTAATTGGCAGTCGGACTATTTCTTTGTGAAAAATGAGGGTATCTTTGGGTCGACTGGAATGGGTCGAGTTTCAGAATACTGGAGTGTATTTAGTGAGTATCAACTTCTTCTATTTATTGAAAATTTATCAATGTTATTGTCGTATGATACTAATGTATGGTTTATTATGCAGGTCCTTTTCGAAACAGTTTATTCGACAAAACGTCTCTTATTTTGTCGAACACAAAAGCTCTTCTTGATCTTCCCGTCGAACAAAGAGATTGGAGGATATCTTGGTAGAGCAGAGACTAAGAGCAACTTTACAGTTTAAAGAAATCTTCGAATCAGAAGGTATATCTACCCCTTTGGCACTTTCTAAAAACGTATTGGAAGTCATCTACTGTACTCGGTCGATTCGAGCTCTGTACGGAAAGGTGTGGTTTATAAAGACATTAACTCCAAAAGAAATTTTATGCGCAGAGGACATGGCGTCGAGGCAAATAAAAGTAGCATCAATTGATGAGTTGATGAGCCGAAAAAAGGCTAGGAAGCTCAAGATAAAGGAGCCAGATGTGGAGGTTCCAGAACCACAATTGGTATCGTCGACTGGAACTCTAAAGCATAAGGGGAAGTCGCCGAAATAGTTGTCAAAGGGGGGAAAAGGAAGGCGGATGAAATCGAAGAAATCGATAATATAGTTGTCAGGATTCCATCAGGGTCGACTGCAATTTCGGACCCATCAAGCCTTGACCCTTTTATTAAGAAGCTATTGCTGGAGGAGGATGAACAGAGGTTATCCAAGATTGGCCCGGTCGAGTCGATGAAAAAGGCTGCGGCTTTAAATTACCAAGTAAGAAAGTAGATAGAATTTCTTAATAATTTGTAGAATGGATTCTAATCAAATCCTTTTTCCAGGCAATGGAGTGCAGTCTACATATGCAACGATATGTCGAATCGACTCTTAAGAAACAGAGAGAGAGATAAATCATTTGCGGCTATGAAAAAGGAAGTGGTCCAAAAGAAGTCGCTTGAAAAAAGAAATGCTGAATTGGAGAAGGAGTTGAAGGAAGTGAAGGCAACACTTCAGATGGAAAAGGAGACTTCTGAGGTTACGATTGAAGGCTATAAGGATGCGTTCGAGAATGTGAAGAAGGAGAATGAAGAATTACTCGAGAATCTTGAAGGGATCGCTCTTGAATCTATGATGAAAGAACGCAGTCATCTGATGAAGGATTTCCTTGATGGGAAGACAGGAGTTTGGGAGCCTGAGAAATGGATTCAGCAATATGACCAACTATTGGCAGGAGTTTCTTTTTCAGACGAGGGTGATGTAGAAGAGAAAGGTGAAGAGGTCGACTCGAAAGTGGCAGAAAAAGAAGTAATTGAAGGGGAGGGAGCGGCTGAAGTTCAAGAAGCGGATAAGAAGAATGAAGAACTTAGTCGAATGGAAATCGAGCCGACTACTCAAGTTCAAGAAATTCCTGCACCTGAAGTTGCTGCTG